>JANHGC010004267.1:211070-232061 GCA_027560395.1 Boaedon fuliginosus | reverse complement strand
AGAGCGCTCTGGTGTGATCTGGTGTGATGACCATAAAAATAAGATACTTTCTTCTCTATGCTTCTGCAGTTCAGTATATATTATGCACTTATAAGTTGTTTCATATGGTTAAATAACCTCGCATATTTTCACCTATATACTGTGATAATGCAGAAAATATTTGTGACATTCTGAATTTATCTGGCTTCTTATTGTTCTAGAGAGAGGTGGTCTACACTTCCAGAGAATCATCTCCCACCCGGCGCCTAAACAGCATGTCTCCTGCTTCCCACCTTACTTCTGGCTCTCCTCCTCCAGTGCTCCAGTCATCCTCGCCTTCCCGTTCCCGTATGTCTTACAGTGGTGGACGCCCACCCTCCTATGCTGGCAGTCCTGTGCATCATGGAGAGCGTCTTTCCAACCTCCCTCCAGCTCAGGGAGTTTCACCAAGTCCAAGTGCTATCTTGGAGCGCCGGGATGTCAAGCCGGATGAAGACCTGGTGGGAAAAAATATGGTTCTGGTGAAGAATGAAGGCCTGTATGCTGATCCATACAGTATGGTGCATGAGGGACGTTTGAGCATTACATCTACTCAGTCATTGGCTGGGATGGGGGATCCATTTGCTTACCCTGGAGGGCTTTATAAGCGTGGCTCGGTGCGTTCTCTTAGCACCTATTCAGCTGCTGCCCTACAATCAGAACTGGAAGATAGTTTATATAAACCCAATGCACAGATCTACAGTGATACTTATGGCCCAGGGATGGGCTTCCGTTTGCCACCATCATCTCCCCAGAAAATAGCTGATGGCCGACTGGTGGATGTTCAGCAGAGCCAAAGTCCTCACAGCCCTTATTCAGGGCCTCCAAGTCGATCCTCACCAGTAAGGCAGACTTTCCGCAAGGACTCTTGTTCCTCAGTGTTCATGGAAAGCCCTGTCAATAAACCACGGAATCTCAGTTCTTCAGGTGCTCCAGAACTATTCCCAGGACCTGGAGAACGACCTCATTCTGGATTCAGTTCCCCTGTGCCTGCCAAGGATACTGAAACAAGGTAAAAAGATGGAAGTGTATCATTTCTTGCTAACAATAGATGTGCCATTACTAATAACACATTGACCAGCAGCTTGAATAATTTGCATATTGGAAAGTTGGACCCTAAAATGCAGGTTTTCTTATTCTGAACCAAATTTGACAGAATACAAAAATGACATTCTACTCTCAGCAGATGAGATTTCTACCCTATGATGCTGGGGCCTCAAAAGAACCCAAGTGATCTTGGTTATTTTGTGCCATTATGTTAAAATGAATGCACATGGGTTAGTAAATGGTTTGTTTGTCCAGCCAAACTGACTCCTATGGTCATTTGAGCACATGGTGCTTGACTAGTGCTTTTATAATAAATGATCAGGCACTATGAAGGATAATTGCCTACATGGATCTAGCACTCTCATGCAAGACTACTAGAGCCTGATTGACAAGGCAGCTTGCACAATAGACCACTCTGCTGGTTGAAGTGGTGAGTCTACTTGCCCATAGCTCCTTGTCAGCTCCTTTTCGACAAAGCAAAAGAGGCAGCAAGAGAACATGAGTAAGCAAAAGAACAAGGAAGCACAAAAGAGACAGAGAAGTGATTGAAAAAGAAAGATTACACAAGGAAGAAAGGAGGAATTGAACAAATATGCAAGAGGAATAAATCATCAGCAGTCTGCTTTCAAATAAAGTCAGAGAGATAGCTCCAGCTATCTGTCAAAATTAACCTCTTTCCCCAGTCTCACCCCTTATTAAAGGAGAGCAATTGGAAGTTGTTTTTCTCAGCAGCAGGAAATCCACCAATCATTTTTTGTAATCAGTTCCATGTTAACCTGTCAGAACAAAACACCCCACTGCTGTCTCATTACCAAAGCAGAGCGGAGATCAGCTGTAAGGCAATGCAAGTAATGTTAGCATACATTTTTGTCTTCTTACGGACTGGACAAAGACATGTTAAACAGGCTTCCTGCTGACCATTCCTGCTGATGACAACACAAAAATCTCTTGATCTGGGGCCTGGGTAAGGTCCTTCTTTTTGTGCCCCTATTCTCTTCAGATTTTCTCAGATAAGAGAATTAGTTGGAATAAAAAATGGGGAAAATCAGCAAAATTAAAAAGGGAAGCTATCTTGATCCTCTTTAAAAATAAAATAAAATTAAGTGACGCAAGCCAGTCACTCAAAAGAAGTCAGGCAAAGGAAGCCTTATTTCAAAGCATTCTAATAATGCATTTCCAGTGTTGTTTTATTATTATTTTTTCAGATCTGATTCATTTATTTTTCCTTTTTAATTTGCCATGTGCTTACATCAGCAGTAGATTAATCCAATGTAACGAAGCAAAATATGGTTGCAGCATTCTGTCTTCTGGGTACCTTTATTTAGATTTCCATTCTTACAAATTCTGTCCTTACATTACTTGACAACTGTGTGGGTAGTCTGACTGGATAGGCCTAATAATTACCTCTTACAGCATAATCCTATGTATTCTTCAGAACTAAGTTCTACTCTATAATGAGGCTCACTGCTGAATAATTGCCAACAGAATTGCTGAACAAATGTCAGATCTGTTGCAGGCATGATATCTTGGGTTCTTCCTTTTGCTTCTTTTGTTTCATTATATGTGAAAGAGGATTATTTTGCTCATTTAAAAAGAAAAATTAAAAATGGCAGGAAAATAGTTATTATAGCTATCTCTTGTGGGAAGTTGAAATCAAACTTCAATTAAAAGATGCTACTCATGGGACAATTATCACCTATTTCCCAGCAGTAAGCAATAAAATGAGTGAAAATCTGCAAGCAGGAAACTTTCAACAAAGAAAAGAAGGGGTTTTACTGAATGGGTCTTATTGTTCAATAAAATTTTATAGAAAGCCCAAGTCATTGCTTGATAATATACTGTCTGACTTCCCAATTAATGTATCAAGATAACAGTGGTGCCTGCTTATAATCTGTCAAGCTTCCTGCCCTATTCTTTTAAGGATTCTTTAATTTTATAATAATGGAAAGCTTTGCATCCTGCAGAGCAAAGCATTACTCCCAAGCATAGCTTGAGATTCCACATGAATTTCTATTTTAGAAAATAAAGTGGGGATCACCGCAATCCAGTATGTTTTTTTAATCTCCAGTAATGATGGAAAGGTGTTTGGTAATCATTAAAAATTTCAAATGAAGCCACTATTCCCAAAAGTTCAATGACCCTTCGCGGGATATAACATGTTTTGTAAATTTCTTAATTTCAGTTTGTTGTGGTCTCAGTATACCGAAGGGCTGAGAAAGAAAATTGGAATAACTGATCTTTGATGTCACCATAGCCCTTAATCTATTCTCTCCCCATTTTTTACTTGTGTCTATCTCTTTACCCATAATTTGCAGGACTCTGAAAGCAAATTAGACAACATAAGATTGTGTGCCTTATCTCATGTTTAATCTTCCTGTGCCTACACCTCCAGGAATAAGGATGTTTTCTCAGATGACTTGAGTTGTCTGGGGAAATGTAAGAACAGAGATCATTAGGATAAGAGAAAACAGAAAACAGAAATGGTTAGAAACATCAAGAGGGAGGGGGAGTGAAAGGTAAACAGGAGAGGTCAAAAGAATCAAAGTCATAGTCCTATCAAAATTTAATGAAGTGGAAAGTATGCGTGAGAAATTGCTCCTCAGTTCAGAATCTTGAAGAAAGATTGCCTGAAGAGGTCCTTTGGAGTGGACGCTTGATGGAAAGAGTGAGAGAAGCCAAAACACAAAACCACTCTTAGTTTCATGCTTGCTGTTTCATTTCATTTCTGCCCTTTCCTTTTCAAAGTCAAATCAGGGAACATGACCCCAAAAGGAAAAGGTGTGTTACTGCATTTTGACCAACTAAAGGTACAGGATGCCTACGTTTCACTAGCATAACAGTTGCCCACACTAGTTGGGTGACTACTTGTAACTGAGAAAGTAGACATGCTCATCAGGTTGTTAATGCAATTGTAAGTAGAATGAAATAAAGGTTACAAAAATCACTGACAAAGACTTGTCATGTGTGTGACACTTTTTTCCAATAGTACATTACCTGATATACAGGGGTGGGATGGGAAAAACAGAATGAAGCACAGTGGATTGGCATAGTGGATTGGCACTGACATAGCACCCTATACAATACTCCAATGCAAAATCTGATTTGCTAAAGTACTAGCTCCTCTCTTCTTCAGGCCAAAATTTCCAACCTTGTATACTTCTGAAAACATGCTGTTTATACTAGCCTGGAATTACAGGATTTGCATCTAAAGGGCATCAAGTATTGAGAAAATAACTAAGGTGGCTGTCTTCCTTCCAGATTCCCAGAAGTATCTATAAGGTGGATTTGTGTGGATTTGTGTTGATTCCACAGAGTTGTTAGACTCTCAATTATCTGTCTTTAGGAAACCTATTTTGGTCCATTGTTTCTTAGTTTTCACCATGGTATGAGGCTGCTACCCCTAAAGAGCTTCAGAATATTATATGGATTTCCCTTAGGTCAGTGGTTCTCAACCTGGAGGTTGGAACCCTTTGGGGGTCGAATGATCCTTTCACAGGGGTCGCCTAAGACCATTGGAAAATACATATTCCCATATGTGGTCCCAAATAATTTTATGGTTGGGGGTCACCACAACAGGAGGAACTGTATTAAAGGGTCGCGGCATTAGGAAGGTTGATAACCACTGGACTAGAGGTTTAGTCTTCCAAGCTTTTGGGCTCGTGCTGGAGCCCATCCTCAGGAGTCTGTAAGATCTGTGTCCTTGAAGATCATGACATCTTCTGGCAAACAGCATGATATGGTATCTTGGTATCTCAGCATGAACGGAGTGTTAGTTATTTAGGACTAAAATGTTCATTGATCTCAGTGAGATTTAAAGTGCAGCTAAACCCAGTTTTGTACATTCAGGAACATAATGGAAAATAAATGGTTCAGTTTAAAATTAAAATGTCATTTTGGAAATATTTGTAAAGTGCAAATAACAATAATACTCAATGCAATTCCTTTTCATAGCCAATGCCCAGAAGGATATGTGTGTATAAAAGCTGGTAGAAACCCCAACTATGGCTACACAAGCTTTGACACCTTCAGCTGGGCCTTCTTATCACTCTTTCGGCTGATGACTCAGGACTTCTGGGAAAACCTTTACCAACTGGTGAGAACAGTCATGAGGCAAGATTGATATGTATGATATTGGAATAAAAGCACCAGTCTTGCTGCTGGTTTATTTTAATCTAACTAACTTTTACATTAGCAACAGAGAATTGCTGCTTATTATGCCTATTTGGTATGTTGTAGTTTTATGATTGCAATCATAAAATAGTGATTTTTAATAACTAAAACTGAATTTTTAAAAATCAGGTAGATGAGTTTTTGTTCTGTTTGTTTTTGTTCCTTCAACTCACTTTCCCAGACTCTACGTGCTGCAGGCAAAACATACATGATCTTTTTTGTCCTGGTGATTTTCTTGGGTTCTTTCTACCTGATCAACTTGATCCTGGCTGTTGTTGCCATGGCCTATGAAGAGCAGAATCAGGCCACCATGGAAGAAGCTGAGCAGAAAGAGGCAGAGTTCCAGCAGATGCTGGAGCAGCTGAAAAAACAGCAAGAAGAGGCTCAGGTAGAGCTTGCTTTTAGAAGATGTTGTTTTGAAATTGCTGAAATGTGGGAGATGCATTAAGTGCATCTTCCCAGATTTTTATCCATGTGTGTCCCAAAAGATAATGCATAAAATACAGGATGCATATCAGAATGGCATGTTGTTAGCTACCAGAGCCTGGAAGAGATGGAGCCACACTGATTTCATATGCTCCCTCTTCTTTTGTCATATGAGTTGTTTATACTGGACCTTTTCTTTCCAGAGCTTCTGAGCAGATTAAATCAAAATAGCCTGTAATTAGCAATAAGGAGTGTTGTTGCCATCCATATAGGAGTGCTGGGCCATCCCAGTGACATAATACCTCATCTCGGCATTTGCCATTGTGTGCTATCAGAAACATACTAAACAATACTTGAGTTGTGTCCCACACCCTGAACCCACACTTTACAGCCTGGTCTTAAAGCCACAGAGTCTTTTTAAAGTACTAACAAAGAGACCACAAACTTTTCAGAGATTCTTTGTTTATCAAAGCTTTTCACGTTCGCTGGCAGGTTGCCAACTACTCAGGCAAGCTGCCAAAACTGCTAGGTAAGATTTACACAGTAATAAATCAGAGTTCTGTAACAGAATATTCACAGTTTAAACTCAAAGCAGAGTCGTCGTCCAAACACGAGACCAGAATCTTCCAAACATAATACTGATCCAACGAGTTGTTCTCTGCAAGGGTCCATTTCCAACCACACCCCTTTTAAGTCCTATGGGGTGTGGCCAATTACCAGTCAGCTGTGGCTTGACCTCTTCTCTTCCTTTGCTGCTGCTGCTGCCTTCTCATTAACCTCTGTGATCTTGAGTTAATCAGGGCCTCTTCTTCACTGCTATCAGAAGCGGAGGGCTCCTGATAACTAGTGGACAGCCCAGCCACAGGCACAGTATCAGCAGCTGGTTCCTCCCTTCCATCCAACTCTGGCTTCAGGTCTCCCTCCAAGTCTGAATCGGCTGTCGATCTGCAGCACACTGCCGAACCACAACTTGCCTGAAGCTAGAGAAAGATGGGACCCGGTATCAACCCAGAATGGGATGGAGCCCATTAAATGGCTTGTGTGATGTGTTGTCACCATGGTGGGGGGCTATTGTATTATTTGATTATTTGATTATTTTCTTCAATTAGTTTTATTTTTTATATATTATGTTTTTATATCCTCTAAGCCTCCTTGAGTCACCATGGGTGAATAGGCAGGAATATAAATTTTCTAAATAAATAAAATAAAAATAACAATAATTGACAATGAAAGTGTGGGAATGCAAAGGGAGTGTCATCTTGGTCCATTGTTGAATCTATACCTCCATCCATCTGGAGGCCCTCTTTATGGCTTCCCACTTGAGACTAAAATAGTGCCTCCTATTCTTACTGAATTGATTTTGTAAGATTATCTAAGTAATGTCCAAGGCAGTCTATTCTAACAATTAAATTGTTTGGTTAGAGCACAAACTTTTTTTAAAAAATCCTATTTTTGTGGCCAATCAGTAGTTCTATTTAGGCATTTGTATGATAATTTTGAACAATGTAAAAAGTGGGAATGCTTCCTTGCACTTCTCCCATGTTTTCATGTTCTACTCACCCCATTCTTGATTTTTCTAGCTTCACAATTCAACCAAGATCATTAAAGGAATGCTGAATTCATGTAGGCTTGTTTGTGAGTTCAAATCTCCGCGTATTCTGCCATCAGGTTTCCAGGTCATAAATGGGGGTCTACTTGCATTTATGCAGAAGGGAGTACTTTTCTTGTCATCTCCCAACTGAATATGTGGAGGTTGGAGAGAGCTTGTCCTGGACTGGGCAGGTGGTTAATACAACAAATAATATCTTCTACCTTGTCTGAAGTCCGTAATGACACAGTTGAACAGGGCTCTTGTAGGGAATAGGGCAGAATTGTATTCAATGATCTCTCTATAGCTAAGGGAAGGTAACAGTGGACTTTTTGCTGATACAATTTTCATATGTGATTGGGATCCCAGACATGATTGAAGTTCATTGACATCAGCTGATTCTTGAACAGCTGGTAGAATTGTTTACTGTATTACCACAAAAAAACCCCAACCCTGTGCAGATATTTCAAGAGATGATTGTGGGTTAGCAGCATCTCTGAACAAGCTAATTTATGCAGAGAGAGCTATTAGTCCATCCAGCTTAGCGTTATTGACAGTAAGCTCTCCAGGGTTTCGAGCATGGAGATTTTTCTGCCTCTTTAGAAAGGCAAAGGATCGAACTTGTCACACAAAGCAGATGCTCTGCCAGCCAACTTTTGGCTTCTTAGTCAGAATTTAGGTCCTGGAGCAAAGAGGTCCTAAGTAAAAAAAATATCCACTTCCTTAATAGCAGGGCTTATTAAAAACATTAGGGACTGGCATACTCCCACCTTTGCAGAAAACTGTATTACCGTTGCAGGATCCAATCTGGTTTGGTTACCAGGACCAGAGGTTTAGTCTTCCGAGCTTTCAGACTCACACTGGGGCCCATCCTCAGGGAACTTCTCCCATAGGAAGAATGTGTACTGTTTATGTATATATTCTGCTAGAGAGAAGTTCCCAGAGTACAGGCTCCAGCACGAGTCCGAAAGCTCAAAAGACTGAACCTCTGGTCCTAGTGACTGACCCAGATTGGATCCTGCAGTATTATCCTGTGTTAGGTATATTTGCCTTCATTTGTGTATTCCCTTTCTATTTCATTCTGAAGAAGACACATCCATTATTGATGTTAGTATTTAATTTAATTGCTTTGTGACTGTATCCTTGGAATAATAATGGAATTCTCTACAAGGATGATGAATGTTGTAATCCAAGTAATACCAATTACCTGATACTGTAACACAACAGACAACAGCAGCTGTGGCAGCAGCATCAGTAGCATCCAGAGATTTCAGCGGCGTGGGTGGATTGGGGGAGCTCTTGGAAAGTTCTTCAGAGGCATCTAAATTAAGCTCAAAGAGTGCTAAAGACAGAAGGAACAAAAGGAAAAAAAGGAAGCAGAAGGAGCTCTCGGAAACAGAAGATAAGGAAGAAGTGGAGAGGTTTCCTAAATCTGAATCAGAAGACAGCATCAGAAGGGGAAGCCGCTTGTCCTATGAAAAGAGAACCTCAACTCACCAGGTATGCTAGTGTTCATGCAGTAGATTCTAATATATATTTCAGCTCCAAAAATCAGAACATGGTGCATCAGTCCCACATTGATGGAATTTCCTTTTGCAAGAATCTGATAAATTCCATCTTTAGGAAAATAAGTGGCGGGGGGGCGGTTGTAAAGATTGGGGATCAGGGCAGGATATGCATAAAGATGCTGGAGTTGTTTGCTATGGTTTCCATTGACTTTTATAGGGTAAGATAACAGTTCTGCTGATTCTGGATCACAATGGGTATTATCTTTTTTTAAATTCATAGCCCTGAGTGTGTTTTTATGTTTTTTCCATATATGCGAACTTTGGCAATTTGATAACTGTATTATGGAGTCACAAATTATTTTGTTAGTGTCCAGATTTCAAGGCAACTATAGGGTTATGAGTAGGGGATAATATGTGACCAATAGCTATCCTGAACAACAGAAGCAACTTCAATTACATCTTAAGCATTTGTGCTTGTGGGTAAAATATAAACACACAAGAATTTTCTTTGCTTGTTCTTTATTAATATACTTGTATCCCACTATAAGGAGGGAGGTGGGTATTGAAAATGTATTTGTTCAATAAAGAAACAGAGATAGAGGTGATAGAGACAGAAAGGAAGAGAGATGATAGAGATGGAGATGATATTGAAATAGAGACAGAGATATTGGTGCACCTAAAATGTCCCCCTTTCTTTTACTGCATTTGATGCCATCTGGGTTTTTTCCTTTCTCATTCTTTGGCTCAGAAAGAGGGGCAGGAGGACTCAGTGGTTAAAGACACTGGTTTGAGACCAAACTCCATGCAACGGGGTGAGCTCCCGTTACTTGCCCAAGCTTCTTCCCACCTAGCATTTTGAAAGCATGTTATTGTGAGTAGATAGTTTGAAAGCATGCAAATGTGAGTAGATAAATAGATACCACTTTGGTGGGAAGGTAACAGCATTCTGTGTGCTTTTGGCATATAGTCATTCTGGCCACATGACCACAGAAATTGTTTTTGGACAACGCTGGCTCCCTCTGCTAAGAAACAGAGATGAGCGCCATGCCCTATAGTCAGACACAATTGACAGGGAAATCTGTATCTTTTTCTCTTTGGCTCAGAAGGACCCTAAAACTACTTATAGAATCAATAAAAAAACAATAAAATCAAAGTGGACAGCATACTGCTTATTGATTTTATTTAGCATATGGCAAAATCCTGAGGCCATCTCATAGTGAAGTGTTTTAAGCCAGGAGATCACAGGATTCTCCGGTTGCTTTTGTGGAAAAATTAGGCAACTCTGTGTCGCTGCCTAGGGAACATCTGAGTTTAGGGATTCCTACAGGGAGGCCTCTACCTTGTCCCTCACAGTATACTGTAAAAAGAGAACTGACTAAAAGCCACACAAAATTTAATTTAATTAACAATCAATAAAATCTCCCTTGAACCAAATAATTACACAAACCCATTTATGCTATTATCTTATCAACAATATACAAGTCATTTGCTTATAGCAATAGCACTTACTGTAGATTTATATACCGCTTCATAGTGCTTTACAGTACTCTGAGCCGTTTGCAAATGTCAGCATATTGCTCCCAACAATCTGCGTCTTCATTTTACCGACCTTGGAAGGATGGAAGACTAAGTCAGCCTTGAGCCAGTCAGAACCGAACTGCTGGCAGTGAACAGTGAGCAGTGCATTCTAAGCACTCCGTCATTACGGCTCCACTTTATAGTTAAAAAAAAAAGCGGGGGTGGGGGGGAGGTACATTGCTGGTAAAAATTCAGTAGGCAAATCTTGATTAGAAATGTCACGTTCCAGGGTCCTGCGTAAGAAAAGCCAGCAACACTGATGTTAGATTGTTTATCTGGAAACGCGGACCTGGCACGAAGCGACCATCCAAAAAGATTCAGTTTGTGCTACTATGGTTAGTTCACCCACCCCTTATATTGTGTTCCAATCGCTTGTGTGTATACCCTGCCCCTCCTACCGACTGCTTGCTGCAGTCTGGCCACAGCCACATCCCCAGGCCCCAGCCGCCCAGCCCAGTCTATCGCGCTCCGTTCCCTGCTTCCTCCTACTCTCTGACGATCAGCTGTTTCACAATGAGTTTTTTATAGTAAGGGTTCCGCTAGTCAGATGGCAGGCTCACGGATGCCGGAGCAAGCAGTCAGGCAAGGTTTGGGTCCTGCTAGCCAGGCAGCAGCCCTGTGGACGGCAGGAGCGATGCGGACAGCAGGAGGGATGTGATGCGGGCTGTAGGCATGTGTCCCAGGTGGCAGGTCCTCCCCAGTAGGATGCCATGATGGTTTGGCTGTTGATGCCCATGCCCACGTGTCCACTCCTCCCCTGACCAAATGGCGGCCCCAGGGGCTGACAAGAAAATTACTTTATTTCAGTCTTGGATTGAAGTAGATCTTGGATTAGCAGAAGAAAATTACAAACATAGGAACAAAATGCATTATGAATGTAAACATGTAAAAACATTATTTATTTATTTAGTGCCTTCAACTCAGTTGTTGATTCCTGGTGACTCCCTTGGACTAGTTCCTGCAGTTTTCTTGGCAAGGTTTTTCAGAAGTGGTTTACCTTGCCTGCCTTCTAGGGGCTGAGAGGATGTGACTAGCCCAAGATCACCCAGTTTGGCTTTGTGTCTAAGGGGAGACTAGAACTCATGGTGTCCTGGTTTCTAGCTTGATGCCTTAACCACAACACCAAACAGCAACAGGATTGGATTTAAACTTATGGCTCAGCCTTTATATCACCTATTATGTTATTTGTTTATTAATAACTCTGTTCCAAGAAACAGATTTTTCTACCTTATAAGTGATGGTTAGATTTGAATCAGATAAAAGAATGATTACAATGTGTGGGATCTACCTACATAGTTTGCTAAAAGAGGTGTTATTATTAATCCTTATAAAAGGAACAATATGATCAAGCATGTGCCACTGACTCAACCAGACTAGGATAGATAAGTGCATAATCATTCAAAATGTGGGGCACTTGTATAAAAATACAGGGCAGCCTCTTCAGGAGAGGTCATAGAAAGAAAAGGAAAGAAGCCAGAACAAAGATAATAATCTATATCTATAAGAGAGGTGGGGTGCGCATGTTTGTATGTGCTTTATACAAACTTTCAGTTCTGCACCAATCTACCTCAAACTTGCCAGATAGGTAGAAAAGTGTAGTAAGAAAAGCACTGTCTGGGGCTGCAAAGGGTAGAGTCCGTTTTTGACCCCTTTTTGGGGGGGCAAAGAGGACATTCTTCAATAACAAGCAGCAACTCCCTGCTAAGCGTGTGCAGAATTGCTTCTCTCTATTGAGCACGTTTTTTAAACTCATATTCAAACCTCTGAGGCACCATGTTTTATACATATAAATTCCAGATTTGCCCCAGTGATGATGGGCCCAAGACACAGGAGCAACCGACCCCACCAAGTAAGGTCACCTACAATGTTGGAGGGGATGTGGGATTTAAAAAGGCCTGCAAAGGGCTGTGGCCCAGTGCCCCTGTCAAGCCCTGGCTGCCTTTCCTCAGAGCAGGCCTGTCTTTCCTCAGAGCCGGCCTGGCCCTTGGCCCAGAGATGGTCATGCTGGAGCAGAGATGTGGGAGGGGGTGCCAGGGGCTTAATGAAGGCACGCAAACTATGTGGGAGGAGCACTGGGGTTTTCAGATGGCCTGTAAATGCTGTGACACAAATATACTTCTTTAAAAAAAAACCGAGCAAGGCCGGGTAAGAAACTAGTCATCAATAATAGAAAAAGCCCAATGAATCTGGTTTGTCTGACCTTGTTAGAAAAAAAGGCATGCTGTTTCGTCATTGCAGGCTAAACTGTTTAAAATATTGAAACCCAGAAGCTCTGTTTCGTTCCCCCCCCCCCCGAATGGAGCTATCCAAATTAGGAGATTGGCTAAAATGCCTCTATTTTTAATGAACAAGAACTGTTCACAATGATCATGCCACTTCATGTGACATTAGGATTAATTCTAATCCAAACAATGCCAGGTGAAAATTGCTAAACTCAGCAGTTAAGAGGGAGACGATGCAGGTATTTGAATATTTGTCCCAGACACATTTATTTCAAGTGTTTCTGAGAAAATGCTTCTGGGAGGCTTGAGGTGTCCCGTATATATTAGCATGCCAGTTTGCTAATTTGTTATCACTCATGGATTTAGAACTAAATTTAACTATGGTATTATGTTTGCAAAATGACTATATGCAATCAATTTGGTTACAAAATCAAAATAATTTCTAGTAATTTGTAATGTTTACTAGCCTTTACAAGTTAGTTGTGTGTGTGGTGGTGGTGTTTTCCCAAAGATCCTTCTCTTCATTATTTGGAGAAACTGGGGCATCAACAAAACCTTCCTAGAATTTCATTTTTAAAAGAAAAATCCTTAAAGATGTTAAATAAATGATTAAACAATAAACTAGAAACTCAGGTCTTCGTACCATAGTTTATGATAAAATTATTGGGAGTTCAAGGACAACACTGAAAGCTAGAAAGAGCCAGAAAGCTAAACAGCCTAAAACCAACAGGAGAAATGTAGTGGCTCTGAATATTCTAAATTTCAATATATTTTTTTTCATAATCTTCTTATAGACTGGTGTGGTGGCCTAGTGGTGAAGACTCTTGCCTCATACTCAGAAGGTTGATTTCCATCCTAAATAGAGTCAGATGTTTCTCTCTCAGGGTGCAATGAAAAAAATATCTGCTGCAAACTCTGTGTGGCATCAGGAAGGGCACCTGGCCAGTAGATCCTTGGCTCCATCCAGTCGTCCAGACTCTACCCCAAATTAAGGGATTACAGGGTCGCAAAAAGGGAGTTTCATAGTCTTCTTATGCAATTTTAAAAGTCTTCTGTGAGAAACCTCTTATGGGATATTATTATTCTGTTGCATTCAATCCCACTGTCCCCATTGTTTTTTTTTAAAAAAGACTAATTAGTTCTTAGCCCTGATACAAGCTAATGGAAAGCAATTTGGAAATAAGTAACAACTGTTAATTCATGGAGATTCACAGAATCCCCAGATTTCATCATAATCATAAAATGTGCATCATGATTTATTTATTTATTTATTTAATGCATTTATTTATGATTCATCACATGTATCCTGATGAAGCTCTGCCCCTTATAAATGTCCATGCAACATTTAAGTGCTTGTGCAAAGGAGACACAGTTATTTCCTCCTTCTCCTTTGGTCATCCATGATAAGAATATGTCCTGTTCTAGGGCAGCAGTTAGATCAATTGTTAGAATGCTACATTGGACACACCTGTAAACCTGCAGATCACTTGGGACAATAAGGAGAATGAAGATGAAGTTTGAAATATTCTTGTCTAATTACCTCAAGTCCTGCTATGTTGCTTTGCTGAGGCAAAAGGGGGGGGTGTTCCTGAGAGGGATGAGAGAGGAACCCTACCAAGTATATTACCAGCAGGGTCACCCAAGATGTTAATCAATAATTGATTCAAAGAAGATCAGACGATGATAGAAGGGTTTTTCTTTAATCTTTCAAAGCTAAATCGTATAATATGTAGGCCAGAAATTAATAAATGATTAAATGGGAAGGTATCATTGAAATGATTCTTTAATCGGAGTTCTATTAGTGTGCTGATATAGGAACAAGTCCTACTGAAAGTGGTAGAACATGCTTCTGACTAGACCAATTGACCAGTTATGGATGCTCAAAATAAGCAAAACCTTGTTAATCACAGTTCTACAAAAGTTCATAAACTAGGCTGTACAGCAGGAGATCTATGAATTGCTTTCTACATTTGTAGAAAGGATTTCAGACGGCTGGTTCATTAGATTTAAAGCTCACCATAAAGATGACAATCCATATTTAAGCTCAGTCATGTGAATGAGCTCCTGCTAACAAAAAGGAGGCATGGCAGTCACATTATCCTGAAAGACATTCCCAAATCTATTATCTTATGATCAATAATGCACCTACCCATCAATAAGGGCTTGTAATTTCATCCAAGAATGGTTTCACCCACATAATATTGTTTAAGTAGAAAAGGTGCATTTAAGATAGCATGACGTTTTTTCAAGAAAAGGAAAATCACAGTTGGAGGTCCTATTTTATTGAGCTGACACAACTTCACTCTACTGCATAATATTTCATCAGCTCTATTCAGGCAGCAATATGGGTGTACATTTTCCTCATCAGTATAGACATACTTTCTAAACTTCTTTCTTTAGAAGAGAAATAATTGGTATTGGTGAAAACTGCATTTAGCTGCATTTGGTTTTCTTTTTACACCATGACTAATTATTATGACTTAAAATTGGGCCGGGCACATCCCATTTTCACATCACTCACCACGTCAGCTGTGGGCTGTTGCAGTGGTGTTTGGGACACCCGGTGGGGATGGCAGCAGTAGGCAGGGAGCAGGGAAGCATTGGAGGCCAGGTGCATCCCATTTTCACACACCCTACCACCGCTGTTGTCGCTACCACACAGATTTCCAAAAGCCCTGCTGTGATGGGAGAATATGTGAAAATAAGACATGCCCAGAGCCATTCCTTCTCCACACCCCATCCCACCCACCACCACTACACAGCCTGAATACTGTCACTGCTGCCAAATGGCCTGTGGCAGTGGTGCCAGGGCTGTGAAAATGGGAAGCCCCCAGCTGTCACCACCACTCTGTGCTCTGCTCACCCACCAGCTCTCCTTCCAGCTGCCTATGAGTTGTCCCCCCAGTGAATTGGCCTTGTTTTTTTTTAGAAAAAGATCTTTATTGTTAAAAAAGAAAACAAAAAGTAGAATTACAAAGATTATGTACAATGTTACGATATTTACAGTAATATTTTGCGGTGGTAGTGTGCAGACTCTTCAATAAATATTAATTGAGATTTACATTCCATCCTATATTTTTTCTCTAGCTACTCTTTTATTTAACCGTTTGTACCAATTTTCCCAACAATTTTTATATTCTTTTTCCACTTTATTTCTTAGCATTCTCATTAAGTTGTCTAGTTCCACGCACTCTAGGATTTTATTTATTAATCTATCTTCAGTTGGAGTCTTCTCTTTTTCCAGTCTTGTGCGAATATCAACCTCGCTGCCGTCAGAATGTGTCCTGCTAAGTGTGTACTTTCCTTTCCAAATTTATCCAGAACAATCCCTAGTAAAAAGAATTCTGGTGTCATCTCTACTTTTTTGCCAGTTATCTCTTGTATCCAAATTTTAATTTTTGTCCAGTATTTCTGTGTTACTGGGCATTGCCACCACATGTGGTAATAGGAGCCATTGTCTTACATACCCAACATTTGAGAGTTAGTGTTGGGAACATCTTGGCCAGCCTTGCCGGTGGGAGGTGCCATCTGTAAACCATTTTATATATATTTTCTTTATAGGCGGTGGCCATAGTCAGTTTCAGATTTCTATCCCAAATGGTCTGTGAATTGGCCATGTTGAGTGGTCCTGTGACGACTTGGTGTCATTGAATTGACAGAGGCAACTTGGTAGTGATGAGTTGGCCATGCCAATCTGGCCACATCTAGTTGTCCTAGACCCTGTGAGAAAGGCTTTATCATTTTACAGGTTGTTAATCCTGTCCATTCATTTATAATATTTTAAGCATGGAGAAGAGGTTGCAGTGTGTGAGCTCTGGTCACACTCTTGATTTCCCTACGTCCTACCAAGAGAATGTACTTTGTGCAAGTGTGTTGGTAACAAAGAGCAGAAGGATTTCTTGTGGTCAGTAAGTCATCAGGTGGTAAAGAGTCAGTGCCATTGGATTCATACCTCCAGCAAATCATATGGGTTTCTGAATCTAGAAAAGAGTGAAACACAACTTGCATTTCTCCCTTAGAAGAATTATTCTATCAAATTGAACTTGGCCTGCCTAGCAATCTCTCTAAAAGTAGATTGTATGTCACGAAGGCCAGCTTGCCTTCCATTGAGGAGCTGTATACTGCACAGGTCAGAAAGAGGACTAACAACTAGACACAAAGATAGTTTTTTCCCCATGCCATCACTCTGCTGAACTTAATTTTCACAATTCTGTCTTATGTTTAAGTACATTTACCCATGTAGTATGGCTGTAATATTATAATTTCCTTCTTATCTTTTCAATTTAATTTATTTTATTCCATTTGTACCCCGGCTTTCTTCCCCCAACAGGGGGAATGCAAGGTGGTTCCACTACTGACTGGTATCAGTATTCTGGTTATTATCCTTTGTTGTTATTATTATTACTTTGTTGTTTTGCATGTACATTGAGATTTTATGCACTGAAGACAAATTTCTTGTGTGTCTAATCGCACCTGGCCAATTCTGTTCTGTTTGTTTTGTTCCGTTCCATTCCACTCTGTTTTATTCTTATGATTATTCTGGTTTCCAATGTATTCAAATATTCCAGAACAAGAAATTCCTAACAATGATAACTTATATGGACTTTGTTTTGCTTTGCATTGTTTTTGATCTTAACCAAGTTTCGGTTAAACTTGGTTAAACTTGACCGGGAAGAGAGGCGAGGTATAAATCTAATAAAATAAATAAAAATAAATAAATAAAAACAAGAGGCTCCAAACTAAATAAACAAAAGTACTATTACTCTCTTATATTATCCTGCCTAAGAGCTTTATTGTCTCACGTACATGATGCTGAGGGAGGGAAGGACAATTAGCAAAAATGTTTCCCCAAAGCAGAGCAGTATCAGTTGTTTTTTTCTCAATTACCTGTGCTAATATTATGTTTCATACATTTCCAATACATGGAAATTCACTTTGGGAGTCAAACTCTTAGAACGTTCATTATGCAGTGAAAATAATTTGTACTCCAAGCCTTGAAGCTCTTCTAACAACAGATGAAATATTCAGAAAGCAAGACCCACAGTTCTTCCACTCTGTATGTGAATAGACTCTTAGTGTGGTCAGAAAGCCCCTGATATTGTTTTCTAAGTGATTTTATACAAACATCCTTGCCAGTTGGCACATGTCAGTGATTAATTTGGAATGTGAAAATGTCTTAAAATCTCTGGAGCCTCCTCCTGCAATTGAGATTTCTGTGTTAATGAATTACAGGAATGTCACCTGATTTTTCTAGGACTGGGTTTTGTGGAAAGAAATCTTAATATTCTTGAATGTTGTCTGAGCAGTAGTCTGCAGAGTAGCCCGAGGACTGTAAAATAAATGGAAAGTCATGGACTAATGGGGAGTCAATACTTAGTTTTATTGTGCCACCTCTGCAGCAAGGTGAAACAAGCTGGGGAATGGCATGAAGAAGAGAGAAGGCCATCTCCACCTGCCTGTGGCTAGTCAGAGACAGTTGAAACAAATGTGCTCTGATCACTTCTTTCTAGGCATAGGGTATCTTTTTAACTTGACATCCTAGCTTTCTGCACTGGTCCTATAAGGAAACACCCTGCATTTTTAGCAACACAGCTCTCTTACATGGCAAACTTGTTTTAGGTTCTTTGTCAGGAACCCTGAGTGGCAATTGTAACTCCATCCAGAAAGGCTGGAGGCTGACTGGCAATGTTTCATTGCATTCGGCTCTTTCAGATAATGCATTCCTTCTGGGAGAACAACTCAGCCGCTTTGATTAGCCAAGGCAAGTGATGTAGCCAGGCTAGCATCACTGACTGGTACAATCGGAAGAGAGAATTTTTATTTTATGTTAGGAATTTTATATTGCTGCCTGTTCACACATGGCAACTCAAGGCAGCTTACAAAGGTAAAGGTTCTCCTCGCACATACGTGCTAGTCCTTCCCGACTCTAGGGAGTGGTGCTCATCTCCGTTTCAAAGCCAAAGAGCCAGCTGTGTCCGAAAACGTCTCCGGGGTCATGTGACCTGCCTGACTAAACACCAAAGGTGCACGGAACACAGTTATTTTCCCAGCAAAGGTGGTCCCTATTTTTCTACTTGCATTTTCACATGCTTTTGAACTGCTAAGTTGGCAGAAGCTGGGACAAGTAACGGGAGCTCACTCTGTTACACGGCACTAGGGATTCGAACTGCCGAACAGAATAATAATTATGTCTCATTCATTCAGTCCTAAAAAAGCAGAAACAAGTCCCATACATCTATGGTATGCTTACTCTTAGCATTTGCTTCTACTGTCTTCCATCTACAGTCAATGAGAAAAATCAATAATTGTGGAAATGCATTGATAATGACCCCAAAGAGAGGCCAGAGCAGCATTATGGTTGCTTCCTTGGGTCTTGTATCATACATATATCCAGCAATAAATAGCAATGTGGAGAAACGTGTTCTGCTGTCTTTGAATATGGACTTATCAAATCTGATTGACTTATTCATCTTTATTTTCACTGCTCTAACTGAAGGCATGGTATAAAAATGCAGCAGCTAGTCAAACTATTGCACAAATATGCATTAGGACAGAGAATGTGGGTCAAAAGAAAGAGTATTAGAAGTAATACAGGCAAAAATGTGTAGTTTAAGAGAAACAAGCAATTAGGATGTATCCAGGTTTTCAGGGGGGATTGTACTGTAATAAGACAAAGCATTAGGAAAACATGCGTTTCAAGCTCTTAACTGGCATCCTGCACACAAATGAAAGCAAATCCTATATAGCTCATTAGAAGGACTAATCCAGCCACAACTGCAGGCTCTAGACAGTTCAGAGGATAACTCAACAAAAAGTTGAAGCCCAGCCCTATAAAAGGATGCTGACTGTAGACCAAACTTGGTGGGATGCGGGAGGGAAAGAAGACTTAAAATGGGTGCCAGGTTATTGGAGTGTATGCCAACAGGTGACATCTTTAGTGACTTAGTTTAGGTAATTACAAAAAAGTATATGCTTACATCCATTTTTATCTGAACTTTAACTCTTTTCTGAATGAGCTGTATTCAGAGGTGGGCTGCACATACTATAACAAATGGTTCGCCTAGTGCAGAGCTGAAAATGTGTGTGCATGCACCCATTGGTGCTTGCGCGCAGCTGCAAAAACACAGGAATTTCCTGCATGTGACAACTGCAGTAAGTAGAGCGGGTGAGGTATATATATATAGGACAGGATAGCACTGGGGCGCTGGTGTCGGAACTACCAGTACAGGTGAGCCGGTCTGAACCAGCAGCAGCCCACTACTGGCTGCATTGTATTTTTTGAAATCTGACTTGAGTTTGTATTCAACAACACTGAAAAC
This sequence comes from Boaedon fuliginosus, assembly GCA_027560395.1. Taxonomy (NCBI): domain Eukaryota; kingdom Metazoa; phylum Chordata; class Lepidosauria; order Squamata; family Lamprophiidae; genus Boaedon; species Boaedon fuliginosus. Next base: position 212,185 of record JANHGC010004267.1, on the reverse strand, counting down.
TGGCTTGGCGTTTATTTCATCCCATTGTTGGTTTTGTTTTGTTTTTATCTGCTTTATTTTAACTTCTTAATCTGATTTTCAGAGTTGCCTTGTATCCTACCAAACCCCCCTGTAGCCTTGCTTGCTTTGCTCTACTTCCAGTCTTTTGTTTTCCTGAAGGGGGCAATAGGACATGGATATTTTAGAAATTAAATAGCTTAAAAAGAAATCAGCAACCGGATGCAGCAGAGGGACTGAGTAAATTTAAGCTATAGAAAAATGAAAAATTGAGTGAAATTGACCTTGACATCTTTGCCCAACCTTGTAACAATAGAGCACTGCGGTGAGGAAGGATCATGGCAATATTGCTCAGGAATTGAATTCCAATTCCTTTAAGGTTCATTCCCAGTATCTTCAGTTAGAATTTTAATCCTCTCAGAGTTAGTTTTGCAGAATATAATTACAGAAGGTTCGGTGTCATGTGAAGATGTATCAATCAGGTAAATATTTTTTATTCGCATTATCTCTCATATTACTTGTGCAAGTGAAATATTTGCATTAGCTACTTTTTTTTTACTGAATTTCATTATTATGTTTGAATGGTTGTGTTGAACAGTGCCTAGAATTTCTTGTAGTGAAGGATAGTTTATTTAGGAGGCAATTGTGGCCAACACCAAGAGAATGCAATGATGGAAGCAAGAAAATGCTCTCTATCTTCAATATTGTAATAAAATGGACTCAACGCTGAGTTATGATTCATTTTTGTTCAGATTCAGGTTATATTTCCTCCATCTCTATTTGTGTCTCAGCTTGTTTTATTGTAATTGAAAAGGTACCAAGGTAATTTCTATGTTTTACAGAGCAGGCAGAACTACAATAGGAGTGTCAATCCTCTTAGGAGGAAAATGTTCCAGACTTTTTGGAATCCATTAAATTCCATCTTTTTCCCTGGGTGGACCACTCTAAAACATCTCCAATCCTTACATAGAGGGCTACTTGTTTCAACCCTAAGTATCAACACGATGATCTGACCTTGACAAGGGATCAGAGCAAACTCTCTTACTTTCAGGCTTCTAGTCTCTTGTTTGGTGGGGGGGGGGGGGAAAATAAAAATAAAATGAATTTACCCATTAATA
>JANHGC010004267.1:162746-174022 GCA_027560395.1 Boaedon fuliginosus | reverse complement strand
GAGGTTTGAATATGGTGCCTCAGTCAGTTTGAAAACTGCACACGCTCAGTAGAGAGAGGCAAAACCGCATGTGCTCAATAGAGAGTTGCTGCTTGTTCGTTAAGCGTGTCCTCTTTGTCCCCCACAAAAGGGGGCAAAAAGGCCCCCTACCTTTTGGAGACCCTGACAGTGCTGATCTTACTACGCTTTGCTACCTATCTGCCAAGTTTTAGGTAAATTGCAAGTTTATATAGAAGGCATACAAACAAATACTTCTCTTTTATAGATATAGATTGGAGAGAATTTTTGGAAAGCTGTAGAGGGCCTGCTTTAGAGGCTCACTGAGGAATTAGCTTCTTCAACACTAGCAGTAGCTACTGTATGGAGAAAAAAACAGGGCTCCCCAGGAGCAACACAAACAATACAGCACATAAATACAAAAAGAAAACATTGTTTTCTACATGTACAGAATAGTCACGGCCAACAGACCAATCCCAGTTGCTTGAAATCCCTTAAAGTTCAAGCAGCTTTACTCTCAAGTAAGAGGATATAGAATTGAGGCCTTATATGTATTTATGTTAAGTAGTTTGACCAGAAATTAAAAAACTGTGACTTAATACCTGTTCCCTGATGGTTTAAAAAGAAATCTTTTCCATGCTTACCATTTAAGCTGATTTTCTCCTAAGCTCAGGAAGGCTTCATTTAGGATTTAGGAAAATCCTCTCCAGACTGAGACACCTTGTCAACTGCTCACAAAAATGTCCAATCTAGACCATGGGCTCCCATGTTCTCCCATTTAACATCTCCCTGTCTTTGTGTTTGTTCATGCACATGTATGGATACAGAGACATACAAAGTTCATTTGCATTTATGTTTACATCACCATTTACATACCTGCAGCACAGCCAGCAGGTTCAAAAATTGAATTCCTTTCTTACTATCCTGTTTCTTTCTAATGTTTTGGATAAGGACAACCACATAGATAATTTTCCCCAAGGTGATCTGTCCCTAATCTGGTCCTTCAATGCTCTTCCAATGCTGCATTCATCACTACTTTACCTGAATCCATCCACCTGAATCCAAGCTGGTCTTCATTTTACATTCCATGTTGCTACTGCAATTCTGTCTTTTTGGCTCTGGATTTTCTTTTAAGTGTCTCATAACAGAAGATTTCTGGATTGAAACCTAGCAGAAAGCTTATTTTCTTCTCCTGAGTATCCTATTTTCTCTAAGCTTTCTTGACAAAAAGCAAAAACAAAACTTCAGTGATGCACTCAAGAAATGGCTTTATGTATTTTCTAAATTATGACAGATTGAAATTAAAGCTTCATAAAAGATGGCTTGAATTCAAGGACAGAAGCCTCATGTGCCTTCATTCTAAAGGATGTGTTTGTTTAAATCATGACTTTTTCTCCATTAAAATGCATACTTACGATTATCTAGGGATTAAACTGAGGGCAGACAGAATGAAGATTGCCATTTTGGCAGCAATGAACTTTTAAGCTAATGTGTTGTAGGAACTTTAAGCAGCTACTAGCGACCAGATAGGTTTTTGTAACTTTAAAATAAGAAACCAAATAACTTCTAGAACACCATGCGAAAATGTACTGTTGAACTTGACCTGACCACAGTGGTAAATGTTCATAAATACTTTTTTTATTGTTTTAAAGCAAAAAATCTTTCATTCTTTCAGGTTGCATTTTTGACCTCCAAGTCTTTGCTGGAAAGGATCAGGAGTTTAAAGCACCAGGAATTCCAGAAGGCCAGCCTAACATGGGTCGCAATGTAGGACAATGTGAAGTGTCTCCATGCCAACTGATAACATGCAGAAATGGGGGGACATGCATGGAAAGCGGCTCTGCGCTATAGTAAGTAAAGTGCAATACTTTTAATGAGTCACTGCAGGGGAATGCATTGAGACTCTGCAGATTGTCATATGGTTCTGTCGGAGCTCATATAGTATTTGCTTAAGAGCAGGTATGTAATCTTCTTTAGAATCATCCTTTCCATGTAATAGTTCTTACACACATACTTTCTCCCTCATCTTTATTAGCATAAATGTCCATTTCAGGAACCATCTGAAATGAATATCATACTGGGGTAGCAAATGGAGCAGTGAAGTCTGCCTCATTCAGTAATATTTACCCCAAGGCTAGAAATTATTTTCAGGTTGAGGGTCACGTCTGTTTTTTTCCATTTTTCTTTGGCATGCTGAGAGTTTTGTTCAATTACTTCCCATGTATTTCCTCTTCCATCAAATTAAAAGTGACAGTTCAAGATCTGTAACGACATTTGAGAATGATTTTGGGAGGTAAGAGAAGAAGTGCTGCCTAGTCCCAAAGGTGCTTTTTCAAGAGGCAACTGGACTTTCTGGTTTTTCTTTGAATACATTTCACTTCTCATCCCAGAAGCTTCTTCAACTCTGACAGGATGCTGAAGAATGGAAGGATTTATACTCCTTGCAGACATCTGGTCAATTGCATTATTTTAGAGAGTTGTTGAGGCCACCTGGAGGTTTATCTGTGTGGTCCGGGTCACCTGAGTAGTGCAAATGGGTGCGGAGCCTTCTTGGAACAATTGAAAGGACTGTGCTGTAGACTGGAGATAGATGATGTCGCACCCCTCCCTCTCTGCTGTCTCGACCCTGACGACACAGATAAACCTCCAGGTGGCCTCAACAACTCTCTAAAAGAATGCAATTGACCAGCTGAGTGCAAGGAGTATAAATTCTTCCATTCCCCACCATCAAGTCAGAGCTGAAGAAGCTTCTTGGATGACAAGTGAAATGCCTTGAAAGAAAAACCAGGAAGTCCAGTTGCCTCTTGAAAGAGCACCTTTGGGACAACCATGACCTTGATGACTGAGAATCTCCATAGACAAGTGCTGCCTAGGGAACAGTCAGATAAGAGAGGGCATAGCCCACAGCTGCACGATGGGCAGAAAAATAAGTTTAGAAGAGATTTCTCCACTTCTTTTTCAAGCTGTAAAAAAGATAGCAGGAGATTTGTACTTTCAGACTTGCAAGACTCTATTAATGTAGCCTTACAATTAAGTGGAATTATCTCATCTGGTCCTGTTTCCTGTTCGTGCCACATGGGAGGCTGACATCAATCTTGCAAGGTATGAACATTAAGGTATGAACGTTAAGGGACACCCTATCATGCCATTTCTAAAATTAGGGGGGGAATGGGACACAAAAGGACAATATTTTGGTGACTTCATATGCCTTTCTTTTGTAAATGATTTTGGGGATGGCGATGACTGCAATGCACTGGCAATAACTCAGAATGAGTAAGGTTCTATCAAAAATACAAGCTGGTTAAAGATGGGTTTGGGGAGCTTCTAAGATTTTTTTAAATTTAGAAATGTGCATTAAGCCGAAATCAAGTTTTACAATATAACTGTTCTATATATCTTGTCTCAAAATGTTCAAAGTGAGACCTCTTGGTTTCTATGTCCCAAAATGCTCTAAGGAGCTACTTTCCATGTTGAAAATGTAACCAAGTCATTTGCTGAGGTTTCCTCTGTTTTCTTTTGCCACTCCCAGCTGTCATTGTTCTTCTGGTTGGACAGGGGCTTTCTGCACAGAAAAAATGTCAGTGTGTGCTCCTGAGCACAAGCCCCCCCATCGGTGCAAGCAAGGTTCCACCTGCGTCTCTGTGCTTGATGGATATAGCTGCCACTGTCCCTTGGGAACTACTGGCACACACTGTGAACAAGGTAGGGTACAAACCTCCATCAAAAGTGTATCACGTGGTTTCTTTTTATTCTGTGGTTGGGTGAGAAATGTAAATTGAAATAAGAGTTTTTTTAAATTGAAGATACCAAAGACTTTTTGATATTAAAAAAAATCTGTTTTACTCCAATCAAAAAATTGCATCTCACCTATTCAGATCATGTCGTGTGGGGGATTCAGTGGAGAAAGCAATTCTGTTCGAGAGCATTAGCAGTAAAAGGAAACCAGGCAGCCAAAGAAACGGTGGCTGGACCCTGTCAAAGCTGACACCAGCCAGAGCATAGAAAAACTCAAAAATATAGTGCAAGATCAGAAGATGTAGAGAGACCTGGCCCATAGAATTGCCATGATTCTATGGGACTGAATGCCATGACTGAATGCATACATAATCATCATCAATACCTGCAGGCTATTAAATCCAAACTGAACATGCGGCACCACAGCCATCTCTTAAAGTAGGTTTTATTTAAGTATAAAAAGAGAGCAGGATGGTGTGTTGCTGAATCATCTCTAAACTCTGCACTTACGAGTTTCCCTCCTGGTTTTGAAGCATATCTCGAGGGAACCCTATAAGGGAGTTAAGCCACAATGGGAAAATCCCTTTATAAAGCAGTGGCTTTGACTTAATCACGTTAATTTCGTTGGTTGGCATTATCTCAACTTTAAACATGCAGAATTGAAGTAAATATGCAAATCTATACTAATCTTTTTAATAGATAGTCATCTGAGAAGTTCATAACCTATTTCTTTTTGGTTTATTTTTATTTATTCAAATGATAGAGCTTTTTAATGTTGTGGCTTTGGATGGCTCACGACAATAAGAAACAATATTCCAAGCAAAAACCAACTTAATAGAAGCAAACATACAAATTATCAATAAAATGACATCCATTGGACAATTGCCAGCTAGGCTGGAAGGAGGGGTCAAGCGAGAGCCTAGCATGGAATCATTGTGCAGCCACAAATGGCATAGGTTTGACCTTATTTGATTTTTCCCAGGGGAAGGCAAGCAGTTTGGTGAGAGTCTTGCAATGTAGGTGATAAACAAAAAAGTTACTAAGGCTAGTCATGAGTGGCTCTGATTGCTTATGCCTGACAACATAAAAAACATAATCAGCAGCAGAATCCAATCAGTACTTCCTGTTCGGCACAATTGAAGAAGCTCTCCACTGTCACCGGCCACCAAGCACAATGGCAGAGCCATGTTTTCAATGCTTTCCTTTGGTCAATATAAATGGGGCTAATCTAAGCTCTGGAGTAGAGATGTTCCAAAGAGTGGGCGCTGAGCAGAAAAGCTCCTCTTCCTGGGTCACATCAGATGACACCCCTACCTAGACAAGACCTAAAACATGCCTCTCCTAATGGGAGGTAACCAGGGAGAGACTTCCTTCTGGTTCCATGCCATATAGACCTTTATTCATCATAGCCAGCACCTAGAACTAAACCCAGAAGCATACTGGTAGCCAATGCCGTTCAAGAACCAGTGGTATAATATGCACTGATCAAGAACCACACCTAACTGTCTGTGGTGTTGTATTTTGCACCAACTGCAGCTTCTGGATGCTCTCCAAGACCATCCCCATCTAGCTGTGACATACTTGCTCACAACCATTATGCCACTCTTATTAAAATACAGTTAAATCACTAATTATGGTTACTGACACAACATCTCACATCTAAATAATTGATGTTTAGATGTGCTTTTGTGGCATACTTTGGTTTTCAAAGTTGTTTTACTCTATGGACATGAAATAAGAATCAGCCATGTTTTATACATTATTAGACAATTACTGAATTAGCACTGAACATCCTTAATGAGTGGCTTTCTACTCCTTGCGAGATGTGCTTCCTTTCTGATCCATATGAGAACTGAAAACGCAGAGAGGAAAATATAATGCCCTAAAGCTCTTCTTTAATACTTTTCCCGCAGTGAATAAGAGTGAGGATGGCATAAATTGCAACAAAATTGAGGCTTTGTAATGAAAAGGCCCATCGCTGCTGTCTCAAAATCTTGGGTTTCAACTTCTCCTACACCTAGCAGCATAATGGACTGTCACTTTTTTTTCCAAAGTATAGTTTTCCTAGTGTGTGCTGAGAAGAAAGAAACCATCTTAAAAACAATCAGATTAAATATTTTATTTCTAAGTACAGAATCAGGAAGCGAAGGAGTAAAGTGTGTCTTAACAGAGCAGGAAGTAAACCAAGGAGTCATGAAAAATAATAGGAAAAAAGGATACATTAAAAAAAATAACTGAAAATTTATGATACATGTAGGTTAGTAGAAAAAAAATAATAGAGAGAACATCAATAGAGTTTAGAAAGATTATCTGGCACATTGTTTAGAGTTTATACAGTTGTTACAAGTGACTTAACGTATGGTAGGATTTAACTGTTTGCAGCCATTATTTGTAGAACCACTATACACCACTATACATAGTAATGTATGGCAATTCCCCATTCTTGGAAAAATGAACACAAAGAGCATTTGGCATGAACTAAGTCTGACTGCTTTACTCACCAGTGGAAATATGATTAGTGCTCTGAACTTTAACAGAACACATATGCATAAAAGCTAATTACTTTGTTATTTACAGATATGATTCCTCTATTTATCAGGAAGAGCCAGTTAGATCTAGTGATTAAGGTACCAAACTAGAAACCAGGAAATAGTGATGTCTAATCTGGCCTTAGGCATGAAAGCTGGCTGGGTGACTTTGGACCAGTTACAGGTAGTCCTTGACTTATAACTATTTGTTTAGTAACCATTCAAAGTTACAGCAGCATAGAAAAAATTAGCTGATGACCGTTTTGCACATTACCATTGCAGCATCCCCATGGTCACATGATGAAAATCTGGATGCTTGGCAACTGGCATGTAAATTTATGACAGTTGCTGTGCCCCGAGGCCATGTGATCCCCTTTGCAACAAGCAAAGGCAATGGGGAAGGCCGGTTCACTTAACAATCCTGCTACTCACTTAACAGCTACAGTGATTCACTTAACAATTGTGGCAGGAAAGGTCACAAAATGGGACTAAACTCACTTAACAACCACCTTGCTTGGCAATGGAAATATGGGGCTCAATTGGTATTGTAAGTCGAGGACTACCTCTATCCCCACCACCACAGTTCACAACATTAGGCAGAGGCAACAGGCTGGTCGGTCAATTCCTGTCACAACCAATAGGTCAAGGCTCAGGATATTTGAAAAACTGCAGAAGCACTTTGCCCAGGGCAGGAGATTGTGCCCGAGGGATGCTGTGACAGTTGTAAAAGTAGGCTGGTAGCCAAGCACCCAAATTTTGATCATAGGAGCACTGTGAATTGCAAAGACCAATCCCTTTTTCTTCAGTGCCATCATAATTTCAAAGCTGAATGAATGCTAATGCACCAAGGACTACTTGCAGGGGTGGGATTCAGCCAGTTCGGACCGGTTTGGGCGAATCACTCACTCACCAAACCAGTTGTTACACCACTTGAATCCCACCACTGACTACTTGTATTAACTTTCTGTAGATAGTTGCTGCTTTAACTGCTGTCACTATTCTCTGTCCTAGTGATGTAACAATAACAACAAAAGCTTCATTAGGAACTCTGTATGCAGAATGGGTGGCTTCCCCACACATCATGGACCTTAACTGGTTACCTAATTGCATTCAAAGAGCTAAGCCCCTCCCTCCCCAGGACTGATGTATTTCCCAGGCTTGATTATGCTTGATACAACTGCACTTAAGGCACCTAAGGAAAGAAAACACTCTTGACACTCTTGTCCATTATCAGGTCTGATAAATGAAAAGAGATGGAGAGAAACTGGAAAAAATCAGCTTTCCGCAACTCAAATTAAGACTCAGACAGCTCTAATTGTCATGTAAAATGAAGGAAGCAGTATAAGGCTGGCAGCTGAAAAATAATCGAGAAGGTGCAATGTTGAGTTTATTTACCATAAAGTAAAATTAACTGCCTTTCAAAGCAGTAAATAAAGCACAGTCAGCTAGTTCAAATGGAATAAATGTTGACATCATTAGTTTGGGAAATAGAAGTATAAGAAGTAAAGTGTATAGGAATCTAAAACAAATGGATGAAAAGAAAGACTATTTAACGATCTTGTACATAGAAGACATATTAGACTACTATAATGACGGATAATCTGTAGATGGCAGCATAGGATAGCAATTTGTTTTACCAACGGCATTGATTGAATTTTATTTTTACTGGCTCTGTGCTTATAAATAGTGAAGGCAGGACATGACTGCTCAGGCGCTAGAGATAACTGAAGAAATGTTAATAAAACAAGAGATCTGCCTGTCTAATCAGCATTCTGGTACCCACCATGACTGGCATGGTAAAGCAACAGTACATTCCAAAAAGTGGGTGAGGCTGGAGGGAGTAGGATTGAAAACTATCCTTGCCTATATTACTGTAACACTGAAATAATGCTGTAATGACTGCAATAACGTTATATTTATTTGTACCAAAGGTTGGGAGGGTGCATCATTGTGCGTTCTTGGCTCATGAGAAATCCATCAGCAGGATTTCTTTGCTATCTGCTGTGTTGTTCACATGGCTGGGAACGCCAAGTTATCCTGTCCCAACCATGCTCATATTTGTCATCTGTAGGTCAGGGTGTACTGAGCCTTATGCTGTTGTTTTAGTTGGCAAAACTTTCACAGGGCTCTAAATGCACGGGATATTAAGGAGAGTCAGAATGAGGCATAGATGAGCTCTCATTTTTACAAGGGCTGAATTTTGCTAAGGAATGCTCATAGGCATGTCCACTTTTACTCGACACGGAAGTGACCTTGAAAATAGCATACCTCCACCATGACAAGAAGCCATGGAGAGGCAGATCTGCTAGAAATACTTCTGTTAGTCTCTTGCAGCAAAACAAAGAAGAGTTGTTCTGTTTCTGTAACCTGGAATTAAGGAGAAAGTTCCTAACAGTGAGAACAATTAACCAATGGAGCAGCTTGCCTTCAGAAGTTGTGGGTGCTTGATCATTTTTAAGAAGAGACTGGACAGCCACTTGTCTGAAATGGTATAGGATCTCCTGCCAGAGCAGGGGTTTGGACTAGAAGACCTCCAAGGTCCCTTCCAACTCTATTCTGACAATCTTCTGGCAACTTAACAAATTGGCAGTTTTATTGTGGCACAAGGTTTTCTCTACTGCAGTCACCACAAATGGTCTCAAAGGTTAATGTAGAATTCTGCATGCTCACACACACACTGTTTTACTACTCTGAATGTTAATATGTTGTTTGAGGACACTTAACTTCCTTACTGTCAATTTCCCAATACATTATAAAATAAAATATTCTTTATTTGATATGCATATTGAAAGGATGCAATACTGAACTTTATTCAGAAAACTACAGACCTAGACATTTAATATAATCCAGTATTGTCATTCCGATACCTAACATCCCCAAACATACAGTTAGAACAAACTACAAAACTCTACAGTATTCCTATAGAGATTGGCAGTGGAATTTCAGGATTCAGGATGCAACTAATGGGATGTTAGGAGGGGGCAGCTGGGCTGCCTAAACCTAATTTAGCAATTAGTGACCCACAGCTATGTATATTTTTTCAGCAATAAGTCCCATTCAAATGAACAATTTCTTCCACTAGGGTTAGCGTACACAGGACTGCAGTTCAGGAGTTAATGGGAAAACTCTAAATGTTTTGAAAGTCTGAGCTGTTTGATGTTATGCAGATGGCATTACAAAGAGGTGGACGACTCAGCTCCATTTTTAAGCAGGACTGGATGGTTATCTATTTCAGGTGCCATAACAGTGGATTTCTTGCATAGTTAAGGTTGGAGTCTGAAGTCTTTTCTGACATGATACAGTTTTAATGGCTTTAATATGATGTATTGAATAAGTATTAATAATAATCAGAAATCCTTAATTTTTATTTTAATAATATACAAGTACGAGTTCCCCTTGACCGGGGAAGAGAGGCAGGGTAGAAATCTAATAAATTTAATTTAATAAATTAAATTAATGTTATTGTTTATTAACACGTTGTCAACATCCAATTGCTTTAATTAAACCAAAACATTTTTTTAAAAAAACTGTCCCTACTTTGGCCCCAGCTCCACTGCCACTACTGAGAAGTGTCCCTGTGCAGGCTAACCAGAAGGGCAGAGATCTACAGGGAGGGGGGGGAATAGGGAGGAAAAGAGTTGAAATGTCTCAAATTTTATTCATGTGAATGTGAGGGTGCTACGTTGGATGGTTGCTGAACAAATGGTCGCTAACTCAAAATCAAATTGTGTATACGTGCATCCCTTTGGTTCTCTGCTTAATTCTATGTAGTATTGTGTACAAGTACAAAGGAGGCAGTTTTGCCTAGTGGTTAAAGACACCAGGTTAGAAACTGGGAGACTCTGGGTTCTAATCCCACTTTAGGCATGAAAGCCAGCTGGGTGACCTTGGGCCAGTCACTCTCTCTCAAGCCAACCCATTTCACAGGATTGTTGTTGTGGGGAAAATAGGAAGAGGAAGGGCTATTTGGGTGTGCTTGCCACCTTGAAATATTTATAAAAATAATAAAGGAGAGATATAAATAAGTAAATAAATAAATAAGGCTCAAATAATTTTAGGTATTTTTTCCAATCAAGAAACATTATTAATAAATCTGGACAGTGCTGGCCACAGTGGTGATTCTGCCTCATGCTTATAAAAATAAATAATGAGGGGGGGGAACCTTTCTTATCAGAATACTATACCCAGTGAAAGGAGCTCAAAGTGGTAGTAGAAGTAATATTACAGATTGATCTTGTGGATAACAAATATTTCTTAGATAATAAGATTGCAGGCTAATTATCAAGGCATCCATATCACTGGTGAAGTCAAGCATAAACTCATCCCTTTACTGCTGGACAGAAAATCCATTTTCATATTTACCCTCTTGGTTTTATGCTAGTATCCTAACAAACTGATCTATTGATTGACTATGTGCCATCAAGTCATTTTCAACTACTGGCAATTACACATATTTTTTCCCCATGACACTCTATCCGTGTCCTTTCAGGTCTTCCAATGGTGCAATCACAGCAATTATACCTGAGTCCATCCACCTTGCTGCTGCTCATCATCATCTTCTTTTCTTTCCTTCCACTTCCCCCACCATTAAGGCCTTCTGTAGAGAGTTAGGTCTTCACATAATGTGCCTAAATTAGGATAATTTGAGCCTGGTCATTTGTGCCTCAAGTGAGAATTCCCGGTTGATTTGTTCGATAAGCCATAGATTCGGGTTTTTTGGTGGCCATGGGGTTCTTCAACACCAAAGTTCAAAGGCGTCCTTAATCTTTTTATCTAGCAGATTACAAACTGCTCATACAGCTGTGAATAATGCAAGTCCAGGTCCAATTCAAGATGTTGCTTATCTCTATCTATAAAAGAGACGTGTTTGTTTGTATGTGCTCTATACAAACTTGCATTTCTCCACGAATTTACCTCAATTTTACCCCTTGGCAAATAGGTAGCAAAGTGCAGTAAGATCAGCACTGTTGGGGTCTCCAAAGGGTAGGGGGCCTTTTTGCCCCCTTTTTGGGAGGC
>JANHGC010004267.1:126870-159012 GCA_027560395.1 Boaedon fuliginosus | reverse complement strand
TCTGTAACTGCTTGGGGAATGTTGTAAAGCTCTGATAAGCAGTATATAAAATCTGAGTGCTATTGCTATCCATGTTTGTAAGCCGCCCAGAGTCCTTCGGGAGTTGGGGGGCATAAAAATGTAATAAATAAAATAAAAATAAATTGTATTTTCTAAGTATGGCATGTTTTGTTGCCCAGTCAAGCATCAGAACAATTTTGCAAATCTCTTAATAAAGGATCTCGGTACTTTTCTACGCAGTTTTCAAGCCTCCTGCTTAGTTTAATTAGTGAAACAGAGAGAAAATATATGTATTTCATTAAGATGGTTTTTTTAAAGTTTCTAGCCAGAGTTTTGGATACTACTCTCAAGCAGAATTGGCAGATTAGATTATCATGATTCATTTAACCCCAGTGCATAAACCAATGCAGGATGATGCAGTTCAATACAATGTCATCCGTCCAAGCATAATCAGTATGGTTCAGAAAATTCACAGAAGAGTCCAGCTTAGCTGCGTTTCCCAATTTGCCATGAAAATATGTTCTGTGCCTGTTTCCCCTTTTCTAGAACTCTTCTCTGAATAGAAGCTTTCCTTAATGTAAAAAAGCCACATAATCTGAGTCTTGACTGCATTTCTGTTTGGGTCCATTAGACATTGCATACAACTAGGCACCCTGCTCACTATTCTTTATTTCTAGTATAAAATGCAATAAATTAAAGGCAAATTACAGAGAGGAATTTAGGTCGGGATTAATGTATATGTATTTAGGTAAGTACAAAAGAAAACTTAAAACATTATGTTATTAGTGGAGATGAAATCTCTTTCCTGTTGTTTCATAGCCTTAACCATAAGCGATGCATCATTCAGCAACCCCAAATCTTCCTGGATGTCATTTGAGCCCTTCAACATTCGACACAAGTTTCATATCCGGATGCAATTCCAGACCTTTTCAAGAAACAGCATCCTCTTTTACACTGCTCAGCATCTGAGCTCCCGATCAGGTCAGTCTTTCATTCTACTATCATGTGATAACGGAAGGGGAAAAAAGCTCAAATGAAATATGATTTGATTTGATTAACCTGTCATGATTTTCCAAGAGGTGAATTGTTAGGATATTGAATTTAGTAGCTGGAAAGAGCAAAGTGTACAATAGGCCAGAACACACAGTTGTAGTCGATTGCAGAGTGCTGACTCATGCATGATGTAATCTACACTATGATTGGTTGCTGTAATTATAAAGGGGGTGTTTTCCTACCCCCCTCCTTTTTTTCTTCAGTGTGTTCTGTATACTGTTTTAGATTTACCTCATGACGTTCCTGTGTTCCTGACTATCTTACGTCCTTCTTTTTCCGGATGATGACAAAGACGGTTATAAATTTGAATATTAAATATGTTTATATTTATGTAAAAGACAAGTTTGTGTCAGTGTCCCCAACTTCATCTGGAAAGCGGCTGCACAATTCCTTGACATGAATGGATAAAAAACATCCTGTGGTGGTATCTTAGCACCATCAAACAACAACACCTGACCACCCCAGGTCCTTGGGAAGGACTTGATAGGTGAACAAAAATGCCGAATCCAGTCTAAAGATCTAGCTGACTGCGTGACCAACCATAATGATAGTGTGCATGATTAACTTGACCACTTTACACTAAAAACAAAATGCACTCAAGGTAGCTTTGACCATTACAGTTAAGACCATATTAGGAGGGTCTGGGAGCAGCAAACCAAGGGTGCTTCTAGACAGGTGACCCCTAACATAGTAGCTTAGAGAAGCATGCAGATTTTCTATGTTTCAGAAAGAATCCTATTTTCTGGACAATTAGCATCAATCACTCCATCGAAAGAATGTGATCCTGCCATATTTTCTGAGTCTTTCATCTGCTTCTATAAATTTAGAAACTTTTGCTTTAAATGATACTTCCTAATATTGTTTCAAAGGGCTACAGCAGGGAAGGGGAACCTCCAGTGTCCAGGCCTATTCCAGCTTTTCAGGTCAATTCAGGCAGCCAGTGGAGCAACAAGCAAAGCCAATGCCTCCTTTGGCTTACAGCCCCATTGCTCATGCCTCATGCTTGGATGGACAAAATGTACCAGCCAATCATTTGTTCTCAGTATTTGAGGTTTCTCATCAGAATAAAATAAGGAAAGTTTAAAGATAAGATCATGGAATGTGTTTTGATTCTGAACTCTGCGAGGAAAATCTAGGACATTGCACAAGGGAAAAGAAGATTTTAAAAGCATGAAGTTTTGTCTGAGTAAAAAGATTGGGAACGGGGGCTTTGATCAGTCAGGTGCCCTTTCTCAAAAACTTCGTTCAAGGCTCTAAACTAAGGATCTCCAAACTTCTTGCTGGCTGGGAAATTCTGTGAGTTGTAGTCTGCAAGTCTTAAAGTTGTCAAGTTTGGAAACCCCTGCTTTAAACTGCTGTGTTGATGTAAACAAAAAAACAATCAAAAGGAAGATTTGTGCCCATAATGGAAGTGGTTTGTGAAGAAGCCTATAAAAGAACTAAAAGTTGCCTTTGATTTTTCAAAGTTTTGAGCCCAAGTTCAAGGTAGATTGCCTTGTTCTTCTGCCTTTTAGAAGACTATGGAAATAAAGTGCTATCACATTTTATTCCACTTACTACCCCCCTTTGATTCTTTGTGCATTATAAACATAGTTTTTAAATAGAACAAAATGAAAGTGCTTTCTTTCTTGGCCCCTTCAAATAGGAACAGGTCAAAGCCTCTCCTATGTCAGTATCTAGGGTTAAACTATGCTTCTCCAAATAAGTCACAAATGCTGTGCATCTTCGTTCTTTGAGCTTTAAGAAAAACAATTAGATTTCCTCTGAGAAGGTGAAAGTAGTACAAGGCAAATGCTGGACGATCTATTAAATGATGCATTTGCACATATTATATGTTAAAAGACTGTGAACAAGGAAAAGAAAGTCTAGTAGCAGCAAAACACATCATCTTACAACAATTGTTTTTTCTGCTTGAATGCATGTTTTAATGAAGGTGGGTCACTGATTCCTTGAAATATTACCTTAAGACTAAAACAGGATGTGAAATTTCAAATCCAAAGAAAATGGAAGGTGTTCTTTCAATGACAAATTGCAACTCATAAAACTTCCATCCAGCTTCACTGGTGGGAAAATGTGTGCTTTTCTTACACCTGCCACTCCTCACCCTACCCTGAGCCACATCGAGCCCAACTGCAAGCAGCACACACTATGTATCTTAGGGAAACGTTATCTCCTTCCCTCTCTCAAATTCCCAAGCACTCATGAAACCCAAATTCAAACCAGGACATCATTTAAAAGAAAAACTGGGCTCTAAATCTTTTATTTGGAAAAAATAAATTAAAAAATACAATAGTGCTCAATACTCACAAAAATGAAATTTTAAATATGGTTTCTTGAAAATGATTTCTATTTAAATCCAATGAGACTTGCTTTACTTTAAGAAAAGAGTATGTGTAACAGGTTAGAAGAGTAAGCCTTGGTAGGAAATTTACTCGGTGCCGCAAACATACATTTCAAACCACTGTCTTTGAGCCCTTAAAAGAAAAAGAGTTTGCCATTTGTCATGTTTGCGTTCCAACGAGCCTGCCAAAGCAAACATATGTAGAATGAGGAAAGGCCCAGGAGAATATTGGTTAGTGGCAGCCAAAACAGAGGGGATGCTGTTGCTTGGTTTGCAAAACACATTCTGTAAAACAAACAAGCCCAAACTCTTTTCTTCAGTTGCTATTATGTAAAGCTTAGCAATGCAACACTTATTTTGCTAGTTATGTAAACCTTAACAGGCAAGCACCATGCGATCCATCTGAGTATCTTCAGATTGCTAAGTAATGCCAGAGGGATATTCAATGCTGGCTTGGCATTCTGGAGGTTGTAATGTTGACACATATGGAAGATACTAGACTGTTGAAAGTTAATGTTTAGTTAAAGTTTTACTTGCTCAGAGATACTAATATGTTGCATCTTCTTCTCTTTAGGTGACTTCCTAAGTATCACCGTGGCAAATGGATATATACAACTACGTTACAACCTTGGAGACAGAACAGTTGTTTTACAGACATTCCAACCTGTCCATAGCACAAATAAGACCTGGATTTTAATTAAAGCAGGAAGAGTTGGTAACGAAGGCTACTTGAATCTTGATGGAATCAACGTAACTCAGAAAGCTACCAATGGCATGACTTCCTTGGATACACAAACTGATTTCTACATAGGAGGACTACCTTCCTTAAACTTGGTTAATCCCAGGGCTGTTAAGAATGTGCCCATCGGCTTCACTGGCTGCATTAGGGAGGTCTTTGTTAATGGCAAAGAATTAAAACTCACCGAGAAGGGAGCGAAAGGTGGTTCCAATATAGGAGACTGTGATGGAACACCCTGTGGCTATAGAATATGTCAAAACAATGGGAAATGTAAAGTTGTAGGGTCTGATTTCTCTTGCTTGTGCCCCAAGCAATGGATAGGGAAGACATGTGAGCAGTCTATTTATTGTTCACATAATAAGTGTCTCCATGGAAGCATTTGTATACCCAACCCTGTTTTATTTTCATATACGTGTGCCTGTAAACTTGGCTGGACAGGCCTGTGGTGTGAAAAACAGCTCTCATTTTTGATTGCAAAGTTCACAGGCAATTCATACATCAAGTACACTGATCCCAATTATGAAGAGAGAGATCTCAGATTAACTAGGGTCACTTTCAATTTTACCACCAGTCAAATGGATTGTTTGCTTGTTTGGTTAGGAAAGGCTGAAGACGAAGATAATGACTTCCTTGGAGTAGGACTTGAAAACGGAATGCTAAAAGTTGTAGTTAACCTAGGAGAAAGAATTGCTACCCCTCTTATTCACCAAAGAAAGATGCTGTGCTGCAAAAAATGGTATTTTGTTGATATTGTGCAAAACTGGACACTCATCAAAGTGTATCTTGATGAGGAACTTGTTCTTTTTGAAGATCTGGATCCACAGAGAAAATATACTGTTCTAAACTATGGGGGCATTTGCTATTTTGGAGGGTTTGGACTTGATAGGAGAGTAAGTGCCATCACCTCAGGACTATTTAAGCAAGAACTAATTGGTAAAATAAGGGATGTTGCCCTTTTTCAGGATTCAAAAAAAATAAATCTAACTAACGGACAAGGGTACAATATATATAGCGGAGATAAGGAATAACCAAGTAAGAAAGACAAGGCTGTATTATTTATTTAAATTTGTTATAGTAGCTCTCTGGTAGACTCTTGCCAGGCATAATTATAGATCATCCATAATAGAATGTAATCTGCAGCCTATTGCCGCCTCGAGTTCCCCTTCGGGGTGAAGAGAGGCGGGGTACAAATCTAATAAAATTGAATTGAAATTGAAATATTGTTTGTCTGATTTATCTTATACAAAATATTAAATTCAACATGGTTGCTTTCATGGATTGTTCCTATGCTTCTTGATTACCACTTATCGTATTTTTTAGAGTAGAAGACACTCTTTTTCCACCCCCAAAATGGGTGGTAATGTCTGTGCGTCATACAGCAAATGTTGCTAAAGCCCCACCCACCCACTGCTCCCCACCCTTTGGCCTCTGCCTACCAGGAATTTGCCTCCTTGCAGCAAACAGACTGTTGCAGCTTCAGCACAGCTTGATTAGCACAAGCAGCTGGTTGTTGGTTGGATTGCCCCCAATGATCAGGTGTTTCAGGCTGCAGGGATTGTCATCATCTATTGCCGCCTCTGCGTGCCCCGTTTTCCGCCTGTTCTGATCCCCGCCACCCAGAACAGAGTGAAAATGGGGCACACGGAGGCAGAAAACGGGGTGTGGAGGCCAAAATGGGGCACACAGAGGCAGCAATAGGCAATGGTGATACCTGCAGCCTGAAATAGCCAATCTAACCAACAATCAGCTGCTTGTGCTAATCAGGCTGTGCTGAAGCTGAAACAGGCTGTTTGCTGCAAGGAGGCAAAGGCATTTTTTTTCTTGTTTTTCTCCCCAAAAGCTAGGTGTGTCTTATACTCCAAAAAATACAGTAATTCTTCCAAACATGCAATCTGACTTGTAGGTCATTCATTTACCACAACCCTAGTTTGATTTTGACTTTCCTTCCCATGTTTCGTTTATGCTTGACAATTGATGACTTTTCCTTTTATGTACTCTTCATGATTCATTCCTAATATTCCTCACCACCATCACCAGACCCACCCACCTGTATTTATGAAATAAATCTCTCAAAGCAATGGCTTTTGCCTGTTTTGTTTCAGCTCCACTTCTATTCTTTCCTGTCCTCTGCTATCTACATACCGTAATTTTAATCTGACCTAAATATTTCCTTCTCTTGTCAAATTGAATTGAAAAAATTTTAATACCCAAGAAATTGAATATTCAGATTTATTCCAAGTTCGTCAACCAGGGTCAAATGGGTTTCCTAAGACAAATCCACAAGATGGGGGGTGGTTATTCAAAAATAAAGTTAATTTTTCTTATACCTATTAGATTTTTCTTATTTCAACTTACCGTATTACACATTGTCATTCAAATACTTATCAGCTAATAGTAGAGAATGGATCACATAGTTTATCAATGCAAGTACAGATAATCCTTGACTTACGACAATTAACCCTAAATTTCTGTTGCTGAGACAGTTAAGTTTTGCCCCATTTTATGATCTTTCTTGCCAGTTATTAATTGAATCACTGCAGTTAAGTTAGCAACAATTAAGTGAACCTGGATTGCCCATTGACTTTGCTTTTCAGATTGCACAAGGTGTTCACATGACCCTGGGACACTGCAAATAGGAGTCAGTTGCCAAGCCTCTGAATTTTGATCACATGACCAAAGAGATCCTGAAATGGGTGTAAGTGAAAAGTGGTTATCAGTCACTTTTTTCCAATGGTGTTGTAACTGAATGGTCACTAAACTGATGGTTGTAAGTCAAAGACCACCTGTAATATCGTATTATTTTGAAAGTGGCAAGCTTATATTTTCTGTTTGTTTTTGTGAGCAGTAGCAATTAAAGCGTATCAAAATGTAATGATGGTTAATATATTTCAGAGAGATCTTTCCTCTGCTTTAAAATATATTCCCAAAATAAATCCCTAATACAATGGAAAACAAAGCAAGCCCGCAATTCTTATAAAACCCACATTTTTCAGGGAAAGAAACAATACAATATATAGTACTTGGGGAGATCCATTATCACTGAAAGCAAATAATTTCTTGGAAGCAGGGATGTTCTAGCTAAACTGCAAAAATATAAGCATTAATCAAAGAAGCTATGGAGCTTGGAAGAGTGATGGACAATTAAAGGAGCATTTTGTTAGAAAATAATTTTCATCGCTATATTACGTGTTTTCTGTCTTTAAGGTACATTTTTCCAAACCATCTCTTCTTACTCAGCAAACCCTAATCCATACTAGCACTGAAGATGTTACCTAATTTGTGTAATGAAACATCTGCAAGAAGGCTCAGGGAGCACCAAGGACCCCACATTTCAACCCCAAGCTACAAATATTTTCAATGTCTATGGAGAATCAACCAGTCATGATTGTCCCAAGGGTGCTTTTCCAAAGTGACTGTTGTTCCTTGAAGATGTTTCGCTTCTTAAGATGAGAAGTGAAATGTCTTCAAGGAAAAGTCCAGTTGCCTTTTGAAAAAGCACCTTTGGTACAAATATTCTCCTTTATTAACATCTCTTCCTTTCCTGAGGTTGTTGTTTATTAGATTATGGTTCTCAATTTTACCAATAATTGGTGGCATGAACTATATATAACATAGCCTATAATTTAATTTACACATAAGGGAATCTTATTTGAATGCTTTTCTACCAGTTGTACTGAAATTACATGGATTATCCATGTTTTTTTGTTGTCGTCTCTCCTGCCTCAAATTATGCCTCATAACACATCTGTGTGGCAACACACATCACTTCTTCATTTTACTTTCTTGAAATGTTTTGGAAAGCCTTTGATCATTTTTTTAGTCCCTACTTTTTTAGTAACACCATTTTTTCCTATGTACTTCTCTATTTTAGGATAAAGACTTCTCATGTCTTATCTGAAATAACAAAATAGAAGAAAAATCTTAAAGTCAATTTAACTTTGTTAATCTAGATTTGTATTTGCAAGGACTTTGAGGTACGGAAAATAAATATTATTTTGAACCAATAATTATTATTCTGCACAGCTTTTTGCTCATTCTGCAATTAATTAAACTATAAATTTGTGTCCATTTATTATACTCATACCTTAACCTTGCAGAGCAAAATTCTTCTAAAGTGATTATCTAACAAGCTGCCACCACTATTATATGAACTAGCATCTCAGGAAGAGCCAAAGTATGAAAGAAAATAGTAACAAATTAGGTTTTGTTTTGTTTTTTAAATACTTGATGCCAGATTTTTGATTGTATTTACTGATTATTTTGGAGGAATGGGGGGCAGGCATACATAGCAATTATTTAGCATTTAAAAATTTTTTTAATAGCAAGGTTAACACCCTATTCCTAGTTATATTTATGTGGAAGTGTCAAAGCGCACTTAGGATTTCAGTCTTTGAAGCACTGATCTTCTAGTCGGCTCATAAGCTTACCTGCAGGATTCTCCCACTGATTATGAGGAGACTATTCGGAGAACATCTTATACTTCTACATAAATATCCAAATAAATACGAATAAAATAGCATAAATTGGGAAGTGTAAATATTTAAAATTCAGAAGAAACTCAAATTTCATTATCAAAGTAACACCCATCCAACCATCATTTTTTATTATTATGCCTGGTTACAGAGTCAGCCATGTTTAGACTGGATTTGACATTTTTGTCCACCTATTGTGTTGTTCTTAAAGACAATGATAGGCAGATATTATTACTGTTACTATGCCAGTTTGGTCTAATGGCTACGGCATCAGGCTAAAAACTGAGTGGCTTGAGTTCCAGTCCCATCTGAGGCATGAAAGCCGGGTATCTTGTGTGACACTTTCCCTGAACCCAACTCACCTCATAGTTGTTGTTGTTGTGGGGAAAATAGAAGGAAGGAATACTATATATATATATATTCACTACTTTGAGTTATTTATAAAAATAATAATAAAGCTGGGACAAAAGTAATTGCATAATTATGAGTAATCTATTGTTAGATTCAGACTAAGCTTGGTGAATACTTGATAATTCAAGTCCTAACCAAGGATCAATTATTAAGGTAGAAACTAAGGATACAGGCAATTCCAAGCAAAAGGTTATTTTTGTAAAATTAGGGTGTTCAGTTCTGATGAATTAAAACATTTTCCAAATATGGATGGGATCCTTTGATCCAAGGGCTCCAATTACAACTGATGTAACAGCAGTCTTTTTTCCCATAAGCATCCAAACTTGCAGTCCTTGTAGATTTTCTTCTTTTTAATAACTGTTTTATCAGACATATCATGAACAAGGGCCTGTTTATCTGAATTTTAAATTCCCATAAGTCTCATTTTCCCAAAAAATTTCAATTTTATCCTCCCAGTAGTTTTTTTTAATATTTGCAACAAAAATCAGTATGAATAATAAGCTTGTTATCTTCTTTCCATGACAGACATATAGTAAGAGTCCTTGGGAGAGTTAGATAGCTGAAAATGAGCACTAATTAAAGGGTTCCACAAGAAAGGTCGAAAGTAATTATGGGTGCGTCTTGTGCCAGATGTTATTCTACTCACTTTTACGGGAAAATTCCATGTAAAGTCCTCTGTGCCTACACACACAAGAATTTATCCTAAACCTAGCATATGCTTGCATTTCTGTTGAAAACCTAGACTGATTATATGCACCAACGAGTCGACATTTTGGACAGTCATTTTTTTAAAAAAAGGTACCATCAAGCAATTTATGATATAGCATTTTTAATTTGACTAAATAAAGCCATGTGCAAGATTTGCAAACTGGCTATTATATTTAAATAGGATTTTAAAATAGCCTAACAATTTATTTTAATCACATATTATTGAGAGATAGTTTCTTTTTTATACCAAAGTGCAAAATCTATGTCCATAGGTAAGGCAATTTAATTAAGGGTTTTGTTTTTATGCACAATGCTCTTAATTTTAATACTAAATACTTCAAAATAGGATGTTGAACAGAGTAGTGCAATGATATCTAACAGAATAACCAATATACTATAATGTTTCACAGAAAAAAATCACATTTTACTGATCTATTTATTAAAAACCCTGTGGGTTATTAAAAATTACCAGTCATGAACTGTAAAAGCAAGCCATATTTATACATCTTTCTGTTATACTGGTATATAGCCTATTGCTCCACATCAATTAAAATCAAGCAAACAACTGTGAGGTTATCATTTGTAGAATCAAAATACCCCTTAAAATATTTACATTTTATAATATAAAGAATAGGAAAACACAAGTCTCATGTACAAGCTTAGGTATTCAGGTTCTCAAAGCATGAGAAATAGCTAAAATATTAATTTCAGCTGAAATCTAGGGTTCTCAAATTGCCATCAGGGGTGGTGGTGGTCACATTTAAAAAAAAAAAAGAAGCCTTTGTGCAGATGAAGTGGAAACATGGTCAACCTTGATCTAGGCTTTGTTGTTGCCCATTAAAACCCCAAATGAGCAAAGCTTGAGAACTCCTGCGAATTCTCCTAGATGGCGCTTAACGATTAAAAGTGGGAAAATATATTTAATTCCAGTCCTAACACTATTGACGTCATTAGTTTTATTCATTTCAGGAAGTGACCCATCAATGACGGAAAGGCTAAAGCTGCAAAATAGCCCACTAAAGTGTGTGTCCCGAAGCAGTAAAACCTGGACTGCTTCTGCTCACAGGCCACTTCATTCTATCAGAAATGCTCAATAATAATTAATTAATACAGGTGGAATTCCCTCTGCCGCCACCGTTTCCTTATTCTTTGGAATCTTTTGAATTCATAAGTATTGGAATAGGGCTGCATTACAATCGCTCTTGTTTTCAAAGCCAGTGCTGTGTTGTCAGACAACAAATCCATCTTCATGTTTGCTGAAGCAGCTCCAAACGCAAAGTACAAATCACCAAAGGCTACAAATAGCTTGACTGAAGCCCAATTTGACAAAGAATCTGTATGTGTCTTTTATTGCATATTAAAAGAAGCCCCTTTCAGTCATTTTTCTACAAGCAGAGTAAAATCTTCCAACTATTCAACTCTACTCCTATGTCAAGAGATTGTAAAAGAAAATGAGTGTGCGGTACACAGACTGGTACCAGAACAGACTTAGTCCTACAAAACACTAAACATTGAATATAAAAAGAAAGTATTGATGGCACAATTATACCCAAGCATATATTATACAGACAGCTTTTGGACATATTTAAAACATATTATGTTCTATTTGTTTAGAACTAGAAGACAGACCATGCCTTCTTTCTCGCTCATTTTTTTCCCTTTCACCTTTTGCTTTTACCCCGATCACTCTGGTCCCTGTCTTTGTGGTGCCTTTCTCGGTTTTTTTCATTGTCTTGCTCCTTTGGCCGTTCCCTACTCTTTTCTCTTTCTTTCTCTTTTTCATGAAAGCGCTCTTCAATTCTAGGAACATCCTTCTTTTCAGGATTTCTACTTTCTTGTGAGTATTTGCTTTCAGAGTCCTTATCGCTATGTGAAAGCCGCAACCTCTCTTTGTCTCGATGTCCTTCCTCCCTGTTTTTTCTTTCCCTCTCTTTCTCTGAACTTCTGTCTCGATGTCGACTTCTTTCAGGATCCAACTCCCAGTCATGCCTGCCCTTTTTAGGGTGGTGAGATTCACTATAAAACCTTTGCCTGTGTTGATCATTCTTCCTCCTACTGAAGGCCCTCTCCATGTGAGGACCCTGTCGGCCTGCCCAGGGATCACTGTGACGCCTTTCGTGTCTCCTAGTGTTTTTGTTTTGATAAAAGTGTTCAGGCCCTGAGAATCTTGATGGTTTCTGAATGATGGGAGGGGCTGCTGTAACTGGTCCAACAAAATGGGGCAGCTGGCCTGGCAAGTGAAGTACGGGGGGCCAAGGCATGAGAGGGCTTTGAGCAAAACCAAAGCCTGGAGGTGGAAGGAGCGGTGGGGGCAGATGATGGGGAAACCCAAATACAGGAGTGTTTGGTGGGGAGAAATTAGGGGCAATGGCCCCTTGAAACTGAAAACCAGGTGGTGGTGTTTTAGCAGGGGGGAAATTGGGTTGAGGAGTCCTAATTGGTGAGAAATTTCCACTTGTAGTAGGTAATTTGGTACTGAAGTCAGATTGATGACTTGTATTTACCGCTTCAAACTGAGATGATAATGATGTTGATGAAGAGGGTGGTGGTGGCGGTGGCGGCGGCGGCAATGATCCTCTCTCAGAATTTCCAGTCTCAATGTTTTGCATCAGGGTGTCTTTAAGTTCTGAAGTACAAGCGCCATCTCCTTTAGATGCATTTGAAACCAATGTTGTCTTGCATGTTTGGTTATCAGTCTGATCTGAGGCTAATTCATTTCCTGAAGTCTGCTTGTTATCGACTTTTGACTGTTCAGACTCTAAAGTATCAAGCTGCTGCATATCTTCACTTCTAGTGCTATCGCCTTCACTTTCTGAACTATTGTTCTGTTGGCCTCGTCCAGCTGCTTGCCTTGGGTCTCTCTTAAGATTAATGAACGGTGGAGATTTGGAACTATGAATGGTCATAGTATCAACTGATACTGTTCCAACATTATTGCTCCCAACTCCTTTGCCGGCATTGGAAGGCACAGGAAAATCTATGGTTCTTTGATTTTCCTGAGGAACATTATCTGCATCACCCAACTGTAAATTGTTTTCCGGAGACTCTTGGTTTTCCTTATTCTGTGATAGAATAGTTAAGTTTGCTAAAAATACCTCAGTGGAAACATCTGGTGGTTTCTCCTTAAGACTCAAACTTGTAAGAGTTCCTGAAGAGCAAGGGAAATCTACTGATACATCCACTGCTGAGGTATTGTTGATGGTTTCTTTTGCATTGTCCTTTTTATGCCTTGTATCTTCAACACCCACTGGAATGTCTATGTTTTCTTCCTTTATGTTTGTCCGTTTCTCTAATAAAGGCAGATCTTCATTAACCGACCTGTCAACTGTTGGTTGGATATGTTCAGGCATCGGCCCTGTGGTATCCAAAAGGCTTTGAAGAATGTCATCTACTGGCAGTGGCTTACTTGCTAGTTCGAGAGCAGATGACTGATTTTCCCATCCAACCAAAACCCCAGGAAGGAACCGTAGGGGTTTGGGGGGTTCGAGTTTGATGGTCTCCACAGCAGGTTCATTCACTGTGACTTCTTCTGTGCTACACTGTTGGGATTTGATCCTCTGCTTGTGCAGTACTGCAGTGAATGAATTAAAGAAATCATTTTCTTCTTCTCCTTCATTTAACTCAGAATGAAGGACTTCCGATTTGTTCGGTTTACTTTTTTTCTCTGGTTGCAAATTTTCAGGACCTTCTTCAGCATGGGTCGTGGTTGAATTAGCCACAGCACTAATCTGCCTTTTTAGCTTCTGGCGAATTATCAATCCCAGCAGCAAGTTGGGGCGATGGACTTCAATTCCTACACACATACAGACACACACACACACAAATAGATAGCATATTAAAAAAGGAGCAATAATGGGAAACATGTATCTTGGATTTTTTTTTTCAATTAAAACAAGCCACTGTGAGTCTCTACAATGCCAAATAGCTTCAATGGTTCACTGATGTTACAAAATGTACTTTAAGAAGCACTGACAAAATTTCACTGTCCAAACCAATTGCTATGTAAAAGTATATTTTACACTGTAAAATACTTATTTGTTAAATCAAGAATACTAATTCTATCCATGAGCTAAACAGAAAAAGAAATGCATGTCTGCTCTTTGAAAAAATATGCAAAGCTTCATTTCCAATATTATGAATGCTCTGCAATAGATCATCAAACTATTTGACTTCTAGCATAGTTAAAATATATCTCAGAAAATAAAAAGCGGCTGTTCTTGGTTTTTTTTTAAATCAATAATACTTCAGTGAAAAGGACAGTTCAGCCTATTTTTGTTACTTACCAGGACCATCAAAAGGTACCAACTGATGTGGAATTTTATCAGAAGCACCTAAAGGGATAATATATAAATCCTTGATTTGCTTCATATTATTTGCTGCTACACCATAACGTTTTCTGCTGCTGAAGTACGCAAAAAGTAAAGTGTATGAAATCTGATCCTCTTCTGTAACAGGAGTAAAACGAACCACACATATTTCCTATTATGAAAAAAGGGAAATATTTATTAATTAACACAATGTTTTTAAAATAAATACACACACACATCAATTTTCATTCCCAGGCATAACAAAAAGTTTGTACTTCATTGATTTTAGATGCCGGGAAATTCACTCATGATTATCATAGACAGCAAACAAATAAAGGTCACCCCGAGCTATTTGATAGTGAAATGAGTGGCATGCAAATTTAATAAATAAATCAGTAAATAAGAGAGAATGCTCCACAGCTTCTCATACTGCACCAAGAAGACACATGCAGTTTGAAGCTATCTCAAAACAATGGTAATAAAATGCTAGACTATATAAATGGATCTAAGCCTATTGCTTTGCTACCGAGGAAGGCAAACTGTAAAATGTATGCAACATAGTAAATGATTATCTCAAAAAATGTGTACTGAAACAAAGTTGTGCACTAAACCATATTATGTATTTTGAATATATGAAACATTAACATGAATCAAAATAAAATCATTTTTCATAAATTAAAGGATGTCTTAGATGCCACCAGTGTAAATGTATAGAGAAATGACACACAAGCTATATCAAAAAGAATTTTAGTGCTTAACGGTATTTCTGAAATGGGAATATATACAAGTATCATAGCTACAAGTTCTTTTCTTCATTTATAATTTTCTTCTTCCCCTGGGTCTTTCTGTATCTTAATTTATCTCTCATATACTGAAAATGAGCACATCATCTAGCTACTGGATTCAGTACTGAATAAGGAACAGTGTGGTTTATTTGTTTTCTGCATTGGATTTCATACAAACAGTACTGATGAATTTATTTCAGC
The DNA here is from genome assembly GCA_027560395.1 of Boaedon fuliginosus. Lineage (NCBI taxonomy): Eukaryota > Metazoa > Chordata > Lepidosauria > Squamata > Lamprophiidae > Boaedon > Boaedon fuliginosus. Next base: position 143,995 of record JANHGC010004267.1, on the reverse strand, counting down.
TAATAAAAGGACCAGCAAGAAATCCTATTCTTTTTAAAAATCAAAGAACATTAAGCATCGAATGCCACATTATATTACAAGAATACTTTTTTACCTTTGTACCCGAAGCCTTTATTTTGTCAACATATTCCCAAACAGTCTGAGGTGATATCCTGCCACCTACTTGGATGCTATCTGGCAAATCCTATGGAAGAGAGGTAGATGTATATTTTTACAAGACAATATTTTTTCCTCAACAAAAGAAATCTAACTTTCATAATCTACATGCAAAAGTACATAGCTCTAATGCCCTCCTCAGTGATTTTACACTGCAACATATCATTGTCCACAGTAAAAGAAAATTCGGAAAGTCCCCAAGAAAATGGTAGAGTTGTTGAGTACGCCATACATTACCTCTGTTAAAGTTTCAAAAGAACCAGAGATTGGGTAAGCCTTGATAACAAACTTTGCCACAGATGGCATGTTGATAAAGCCTTTCCAAATGAAATTCAGGCGAGCTAAAAATAATGTTTCACTTTCAACAGTCCCAGGTGTTTCTGATCTGAAACATAGGAATGAAGGAAAACAAAGCAACTTAGTGTGGCAAGCAACTTACTGCATTAAATATGGGTGGGTGCAGTGGTGTCATTCAATTTTTTTTACTATCGGTTCTGTGGGCGTGGCTTGGTGGGTGTGGCTATGCTGTCGGCCAATCAGAGGTGGTATTTGCCAGTGCCAGCCAATCAGAGGTGGTATTTACTGGATCTCTGAATCAATCAAAATTATCGCTACTGGTTCTCTGGAACCTGTCAGAACTGGCTGAATACCACCTCTGGCTGGGTGACAAGGAAAGAGAAGGAAAACACTTTTAGAAGATACTTCCTGTATGCGCCATGGTAAACAGATGCCTTTCTGGTTTTTCTTAGTTAGCCAGACAATTTTGCAAGAGAAATTGACACTGCACGCCACATTTAAGTTAGCATAATCTTTCAGGAACACAAGTGAGATTGTCCATGAGATTCTGGACCGCTCTTCTTCATTAGATTGTGGAAATTGTCTTTTTTTTTATGGTCAGCTCATGAGTGTAGTGGCTAAAATTGGAATTTACATCAAACTCCAATTTGCACTTTATGGACACTGAACTTGACTGAGCCTTCTATCTTAATCACTTTTTCAATTATTTTCTTTATTCTTTGCATTGAAAATTTTTCTTTGAATTGGAAAGATTAAGAGCCTTCAGATTAGCAAGATTCTATTGTATTCATTAGAAGACCTTGAGGACTGTACAAGGGAGCCAGAGGATAAAGAAAATGGAGCAAAAATCCTTAGTGAAAAATTTTAACTACCTTTCAGCTCAACTTTTGGGCAGAATGGATCAACTTCCCTACAGAAGTTGAGCAGACATTAAATCAGAAAGTTGATTTGGATATTTTTCCCCTCTGGATATACAAAAGAGCTCTGCTAACATTTCAAAGGACTTTTTTAGAAGCAACAAACAAAAAGATAAAGTAGAGCATGGGTGTCAAACTTGCAGCGTCACATTGCCATCATGTGACTTTTTGCAACATTTTTCCTATTAGAGGAGCTGGGTGGGGGTGTGGCTTGCACGTGACGCATCCAGCCCACGGGCTGCCAGTTCGACACTCCTGAAGTAGAGAAATCTATTAAAGTTCTGAAGGATATTGCTTTGAATCATCATAGATGAACAGAAAATTTGGGAGGAGGAACACAATTTTTTTCAAGAAGTCAAAATTTATCCTAATTTTTAGGATAATATAAGGGAAGGTTTATAAGAGTGCCATGTTCAATCAGGGTTAAAAGAATGCTTTCTGATTGCCCTTTCTGGACTTTGGTTTCCTTATCTAATAAGAGGAACTAAGGAACAGTTAAATCAAATTAAAAGCAAATTATATTAAATAACATGAATTACTTGCCTTATGTGGTTATTTAAAATATACAGAGTAAGATCTAAGACACAGTATTTAGCATTTCCAGACCTTTTTCTCCTTTGGAATAACATTACTTCCCATATAATTTTATAAAGGACTTTTGAAATTCCCTGATTAAATAATTTTCGAAATAGTACGGTGGGTGGTAGATGAAATAATCTTAAAAGCTCTCATCATTTACAATTTGTGTAATGCAAATTTTCTTACTATTTTCACAATATTCTTGTATTCCATGGCATGGCATGGCTTTGTTATTATATTACAATAGTATTATACTGTTTCATGTCATCTTGAAATGAAAAGCATAAATGCGTTGCAGTACCAAAGCATATCAGTCTGTTAAAGAGTAGTAGAAAAAAGAAGACAGAAGGAATAAAATAATGTTCACTTTTGTCAAACAAACTTCTCAGTTTCATATATTACAATTCAGTCTGAAAATCTGGAGATTTTTTTTAAAAAATTCACTTGTTTGGAATGTTTTACTCCCTATCTTCATTTATGGAAAATGACTTTCAGCCAAGAAAGCAGAACATTTTTATTTAAAGTGTATATGTTAGCTTCTATTTTCTATTGCTACACTGGAATAGCAATCAAAAATGATTACCTAGAGCTGGAAGTGGAAGCAAACCCTGGATTTGATAACTCTTTATCTTCCTCCAATAATTCCAAAGCTAAGATGTTTGTTGTTGAAGTAAGTGCATCGGCTATATTGTCAGCTTCATTATCTGATGGCTTCCGAGCAACTCCAACTGATACTTTCACGTTTTTCCCAGAAAGATCATCACTGGGTGGTGCCATTCGACCTTGAGAAGAAAATTAAAAAGCTTTAATGAGTATTTATCATATTAAGCCAGTTTCAAATGATTATAATATATAGTCACAATTACTGTTGTCACCATACTAAAAAATCTTGCTGGTTGAAATTAAAAGTACAGTAGTATTTATCTAGAATTTGACTCAAGCAGTTAAATGAAGTTTAGATAATTATCAAACAGATGTCAATTAATTTTAATTTACTAAAATTAATTTTTTAAAATTAATATAGAAAACTAGAAAAATAAAGGCTTTACCCAACCACAATGATGTTTTATATTATATATATAAAAATGAACAACCTTGCCATCTTCCTATTTCTCTGTAGTGAACTGTTGTGAAGTGCAGTTCTGAAGCTTTTATGCCAGATTTAAATTCTTTTATTTTGAACTTAATCTATTCACTGGTTTGTTAATATTTCTAACTATAGTTTGAGATGGGCTCATTTGAACTAAAGAACTATATTCTTGTTCTGAAACTTCTCAGGGAGAGAGAAGGTCTTAACCACCTTCTAACACAGCAGCTTTGAAGTTTCATGTTAGAAAAATGGCCACTGGCAAAAAAATATTGCTGAACTACAACTCCTAGTAGCCATGACAAATGAAATCAATGAAGAGAAATGCCCGATTTGTACTCGGTAACATCAGGTTACCTGCAGGTTCTCCAGCCCACTCCAAACTATCAGTCAATCAAATAGTTAGAAAACATATTTTGTTAATTTGGTCTTTGACATTAGTTTTACTGAGTTTAGCCTCCATACATTATTTATGGTAGGCAGCAACCTCTGAATGTAGACAAGGCAGCAGAATCCCATTTCTGATTTATTTGATATCCCATTGTTCCTTCAGGTCAAAACAGTATGGATAGCACAATCCATACAAGTAATGGATAGCACAATCCATACAAGTATGGATAGCACAATTAATTTTAGGGGCGGTTTTTTTTGCACAATCCTCCCTGTTGTAAGTTGGTCGGAGCAGAAGGATTTACAAAATATCATCCAGTGAGCTTCCCTGATTGAGAATGGATGTAAATCTAGGGCTCCAGGGTGCCAGATCAAAAGCTTAATCATTACATTCCTCTGAGTTGCACAGTGCCTCTGAAATCCACTTTGCTTCTTCAACATTTAGGACACATGAAATACCTCCAATTTTAAGCTGTGGTTTGGAGAGATTCTGAACGAGCTTGGAAGTAAAGGGAGAAACAGTCACCCTGATTAGACTGTTAGAAGGATCTGCATCATAGAATGCAGTATTGGCTGGATTGACTGACACAAATTCAAATAATCATTTGTCCATGAAACTCACTTTATGACTTGAGTCATTCATTCTTTCTTGGTTTAACTTACTTCCTGTTTTATGTTGAACATAAAACTGGATATCATTTTACAAATAATTCCACTGAAAAACTGCCATTATTCTAGGTCTTAAACCAAGAAGAAGTGCTTAAGGACCAAGAAGTTCAAATAGTACATATAGCAAAAGCACTTAGTCTTATATACAGCTTCACAGTGCTTTTACAGCCCTCTCTAAGAGGTTTACAGAGTCAGCCTATTGCCCTCAACAATCTGGGTCCTCATTTTACCGACCTCAGAAGGATGGAAGGCTGAGTCAACCTTGAGCCGGTGGACTTGAACTGCTGAACTGCTGGCAATCAGCAGTTTATAATTTTTAAACAAGCTTGTGAATACTACCTGTGCAAATTTTACAATTAAGATCAAATAGGTGGTTTTTATGTTGACTTGTTGTATCAGAAGTGGAAGGCTCATTATCTTCTTTAACTTTTTCAGTTTCCTCCACCTTTTCTACAATTTTAACTGGAGCAGGTTCCTACAAGAAGAAAACAAATTTTATTTATATTTATATTATATATATATATTTATATTATACACAACACGTTCAGGTCCTTTAGCCATAATAAACCTTACATACATCATTTATTAACATTGCTTTATAAAAGAAATAACATTCCGCATTTACTCAAGGAATCCCCATTGGCATTATGCTGAATAACTTAAAATGACATGAGCAACCCTAAATGCAATAGTAGACTAAGAGCAGGCCAGCTTACTGTTTTCAATGTTATCAATTCTGTTGCTATTCTTCAATGAATTAATTTCAGTGAAATAAGATATAGCAACAGCACTTAAGACTTATATACCACTTCATAGCGCTTTACAGCCCTCTAAGTGTTTACAGAGTCAGCTTATTATCCTCAACAATCTGGGTCCTCATTTTACCGACCTTGGAAGGATAGAAGTCTGAATCAACCTTGAGCCGGTGAGGAATGAATTCCTGGTAGTGAGCAGTGAGTTAGCCTCCAGTACTGCATTCTAACCACTGCATCATCATGGTTTTTTTCACGGTTCAAATAAAATATATGTACACAGAAAAACAGGTCATCCAGTATTATGACCAGTTAAACAAAAGAATGTGCTTCAGAACTAAGGAATCCAGAGCTGTTTTCATCCTGGAATGTCTTTAGATTAATCACTGCTGAATAATATTTTCATAGGAATATTATGAAGGCCTGTGAGGAAACATCATTCATATCCTAACTCTGTTACAATAACATTCAAATTATACCTGAATTTCCATAATAGTTGGTTCTTGCTCTTTAACTGGAGCTTCACTTTCAATTTCTATTTCTCCTTTATGAGTAATTTTTGTGATTGGCCGTCTTTCAACTTCCCTCTGCTCTTTTTCAATCATTTCAATTGTCTATCAATAAACAAAGAACAGGTTAGATATACAAGGCAGAAGCCTCCAGAAACAACAAACAAAGTTCTAGGACAGAAAACCATAATTAAGAGATGGAAACTGGACTCCTTCTTTTGCATTAGAATACCTTTAAAAACAAATGCTAGTAAATTAGTTTGTATACATGAAGAAAGCGTTACAACAATTTTACATACTAGGACAGAACTCCCAACCTTTTCAGCCTGGTTGGGGGTGGGGGAGCCGTGCAAGGGGCCAACTGGTACACATACATGCAGCTCAACTTGTGCATGTGGTATGCCAGCACATGTGCATGCATGCTGGCCTGCTGCTCATGCAAGTTGACCTGTGCATGTGCAAATGCAGCCCAGTTCTGAATAGGTCACAGCCTGGGGATCAGGGACCCCTGTACTAGAAGATACGGTTCATTTTCAAATAAAACATTTTAAGGTTCAAAATTCCAGAATTCCAGGAATGTTAAGAAAATTATTCAATCAAGCTCATTTTACGATAATAGAAATATAGTCATAAATGCTAAAGGATGTCATCTTGAAAAAGATTTCTAGGATATTTTGGCCAGAGAGCAATTGTAGCAAGAGAATAAAAAATTGATGTAAAATGAATTGGGGCAAGAGAGAACCAAATTTACTCCACACTCAAATCTTGCAGAATAGCTGCAAGCCTATATAAAATAAAATACTCAACTGAAACCACAAGAAAATACGAAATAATTTCCCACATGCTGAATGCATGCTGTGAAGGGGTTGATTTATTTAGCTAGCTTAATGTGAGCTGAGAGAAGCATTGACCATCTGATTATATAGGAATGAGGGGATGGGCAGGGACAACAACTTTTTGAAACCAAATAACTTATAATCAGGAATTAGGGGACCAATTCAATAGCGGTAGGTAAGCCATACATGTCTATTTTCTCTTTTCCTCCATGCTGCTAGTTCTTTGGAAGCTAGTTCTTCAGGGCTCATTCTTATGAGATGGTCTGGAGTAACTTCACCTTTCAATACTCTTTTAAAAAGTATCTGGAAGAGAAATCAATACTTAGTTATACATAATCAACCAAAACCTTCATTTTTCTAGTATCAATTCTACAAGATAAGTATTAACTATAAATTAACTATACTTATGTGAAATTCAGTTAATTTCCCTTGCATGACCATTTCTCTACAGCAGTTGTACACTAAAGTAAATATTTAATATTTAGCTTCAATGGTTTTTTATATGATGTAATATATTAATAGGAAGAATGATTCGTTTTCTGTTTAAATTCTCTAAAACATTCTGTAACTGAGCTGAAAAGTTTAGGCCAGTCTTTGAACCTAAGGGAAAAAAGTAAGGAAGCCTATAAATTTAAGAGCCTATACATGTAGGGGAGTAAGAATTTTATTGCTGAAAGCAGAGAGGATACAAACACAAACTTTATCCGATATCCATTTTTACTCTGCTAATTTGTATCTGCAGGGTTTAGGATATATGCGGAAGAACAGGATGCATCTCATATGTTTCTGAAAGTAATAACTATGTTATCTAAAAGACAGTAATTAGATCCAATGTAGTTTTTTAATGGGAGCATTTCAAGTCTGCCTTAAAAAAAATCCCCACAAAAAATTAGTTGGAAAATGTTTGTTTTTTCCCTGCCTATCTTGCTTGAACAGAGACATGGCTCCTATGCCATCCATGTACTAGATCTATAATATAAACTGAATGTTGGTATATGCAGTTTGATACAGTCCTGCTACATATATACTGAAGAACAAACTTAAGGCTTGTGGCAAACCTCACAGGCCAGCAGTGAGACACTAGAGTTAAATCCAAATCAGAAAGATCTAGCAGTTAAGGCACCATATTACAAACCAGAAGACCGTGAGTTCTAGTCCCACTTTAGGCATGAAAGCCAGCTGGGTGACTTTGGGCCAGTCACTCTCTCTCAGCCTAACACAGTGTTGTTGTTGTGGAGAAAATAGGAGGAGGAAGAAATATTAGATATGTTTGCTGTCTTGAGTTGTTTATAAAAATAATAAAAGCGGGATATAAATAATATATATAAAAATATTAATTATTAGGAGAAAGATGATTTAGGAAAGAAATTGCTATGTTAAATCCTGAATTTGCTTCCTAGGATGTAATATCTTATTGAAAGATTTTACTTCCATAAAGATAGTCCTTGACTTAGGACTATTTGTTCAATGACTGTTCAAAATTATAAAAAAACTAAAAAACGGCTTACAACCAGTCCTCACACTTACTACTAATGTAGTGTCCCTGCAGTCACGTGATCAAAATTCAAAATTCACTTGGAACTGGCATGCCGTTGCAATGGTTGCTGCATCCCAGAGTCATGTGATTGCCATTTGCAACCTCCCCAAGGGGCTACCAAGAAGCAAAGCCAAAAGGGGGAAAAGCCAGATTCACTTAATGACTGTAGTGATTCGCTTAACAACTGCAGCAAAACAAAGGTCATAAAACTGTGCATGACTCCCTTAACGTCTGTGTGAGTTATCAATGGAAGTTCTATCCCAATTGTGGGTATAAGTCCTGGAATACTTGCACAGCAATTATGCTGATAGTAGGGACAGTGTGCAATTTTCATTCATTCATCTTTGCTCGTTCAGCATCCTATCCATTGAAATTTTATTCTGGGGAACTATCCAAAGGTTAAAAAAAGATGACACACTAATAAAAATGTCTTCATCTTATTTTTATCAGCAGGAAGTTTGTGGGCACAGCTCTATTCACATATACTATTATAGTTCTCTGTTAAATCTATTTTTTAGGTAAAGAAATGTGAACCCCTATTTTGGGAGGCAAAATGCCTCTGAAAAAAAATTAACAAGTAAGATATTTTAGCATGCAAAAAGAAAATGATTGTTTTCATTAAATATAGCCAGAAAAATTGGATGCATCAATTTGGATATGGAATAAAAGTTAGAAAATTTAACTCTAGCTCCGAGACTTCTAAAATGTTAATAATCAGGATGGGAAAAGAAATCATGAGCATTTAAAATTATTCTAGGCATCCACAAAGAAACAAAAATTATTTTTTGAATAGTTCCCAAGTACGTAAGAAATGTCATGACATACTTTATTTTTTGGATCTTTCAGATTAAATATCAAGCTTCTGTACTTATTTTTGTACTTGGAATCCGTATCCCGGAAAAAGGAAAAGAGCTCTTTTTCTATTTTATTTGCAACTTTTGCTGCTCTTTCTTCAGAGATCTTCAATGATGAATCTGCAAGCCTGAAAAAAATATACAGATTTTATTTTATTTTATTTTCAATAAACAATTGGAGTAACAGGAATGGCTTTACTGCAGAATCCATACCTTTTTTCTAGGATTTCTTTCAGTGACTGTTTAACACTTTGTCTTATCTGATCAACAGAAGGTTTCGGTGCAGAAGCAGGAGGTGAGTGTACGTTACTTGCTGTTCCCTTCTCAGTTCTCTTTTTCTTCATTTCCTGCTTATCCTGAATACCTTTTGAAATATAAACAAATTAACCATTTTAGAGAGCTATGGAGAGAAAAAACTACATTTCTCCAACTAACCATATTCTTGATAATGAGAACAAGAAGTTTTACTGTTGAAAAGGTAAGTGAATTGACTGAATTTATTTTAACACTATTTATATACTGCCCCAATCTGTCAGACATTGTGAAAAAGCATAAAATCATAAATATAACAACAATAAAAACAACTAATAGAAATCACAAAAAAGTCCTATGATGGGCATCTATATAGTGTGGTTATGTACATTGGAATAATATTGTTTTTATCTGCTTGCAGAGTCAAAGAAGACATAGTGGGACAACATGCCCCTGGGGATGTTGGGGCTCTTAGGAGACCTTCTCTAAAAGTGGACAGCACCACAGGAAGTTTCCATTCTGGCAAAGTATTGACCAATGAATCCAAATATTTAAAGGTAACCAACAACATTTTGAATTGGGCTCAGAACACCAAACTTTAAATTGATTTTATTCTGAATTGGCAAGGTTTCCCACTAAACCTGGCCATCATGTTTTATGTCAGCTACACCTTCTGGATCACCTGCAAAATTATAGTAATCTAAATGAATGGAGATCAGGGCCAAAGGCATCCTGATCGAAGTAGACTTTCAACTAACCAACCAGATCTGATCAATGTCCCAGACTATAACTTTCCATGCTGCTTAAGCAAGAGAGTCTAGGGCAGTGATGGCAAACCTTTTTACCGTCACGTGCCGAAAGTGCGCGCACCCATGCGCCTACCCACCCATGCGTGCAACTGCCCCACCTACACATGCAATCCCCCAGAGCCAAAAAGCAGCTGATTGGTGCTCTAGCGCCAATCAGCTGAGCTTCAGAAGAGGACACAGAGGTACATATAGCGCAGGGGCGGGTAGGAGGGCCCATTTTGCGATCAAATGGGCAGGAGGTATGTATGGATGTGCGGTGGGGCGACAGCTCATGTGCTCACAAAGAGGGCTCTGCGTGTCACTTTGGGCATGTGTTGCATAAGTTCGCTACCACGGGTCTAGATTGATTTCCTAGTCATTAAAGGGAGTACAACCAGACCATTATTACTCAAATGCCCAGTTCAAAAAAACTCCAGCTTCAGATTTGTTCAAAAAGAACAGACTTATTTTTAAGATTTAATCTGAGCTTCTTTCACCCATTGTTAAATTCCACAGAGCCTTTCTATTTTATTGCTCAAATGTAATATGAATAAAATTAATCAATAAAAAATATGAACTCCTGACTAATCTGAGCAACCTTACCATTATTATAACAAATCAGGCAAAATTTAATATTTAAACACATATATTATCAGAAGCTCATACTTCAGATGTAGTCAAATCTGTATGGCAAAATTATAATTATGTAAAATAAATCAGATTAAATTATATTCAGTATGAGACTTGTTTTTAAAGAGAAAAGTTATTTTTACAGTATTGCATATTCCCACAGCAGAGTGCCATTCCTCAAAAGAATTTCCAATAAAAGGCATAAGGTATCTTAGAAATTGCTAGCTTGTACAGAGTCAACTCTATGCTTTATAGGAATTTAAGCTTTATCCATGCTTAATTTTAAAAAAAGATGATAGAAAAAACTCAATGTTTAAAAATACTTTTATTAAATGAATAAATTTTCAGATTTATTAAGATTTATGATATTGGTACCAAATTCAGAAAAATTATTCAATCTGATTGTTTTACTCCCAGCCGTTTTTGAATATGACTTACACATTTTGGAAATCATTATCAGCAATTTTGGTTTTAGTTACCTTGCTTTGGTATGCTTTCACTTGAACACGAAGCATTATCTTTATTCAATTTTTCATATTTGTCTTCAGAAGATCGCCGGGGAATTGAACCCATTAGCCCTGTTTTCTTAAGGGGAATCTGCTGCCCCTTTTTACTTTCGGAATCTTTGCATTCCAATACTGCTTTTCCTTCGCTAGATTCCTGAAACAGTTACAACACTAATTATAAGCCTTTTTCTATTCTATTTTTCTTTAGTCTCAGGATCAAAGCATCTATAGAAAAATATGCATTTATATAATCTATGCCACAACTTCAACATAAATTGTTCCCAGGAGCGCTAACTACATAAAAAGAAGGGGGGGCATCAAATACCTTTGAAAAATAATATATATATATAAAATGAACAGAATTGTACGGAACATTCTATTCAAAGAGACTGGAGAACTTTGATTTGGACTAGCAAGAGGACTCTATTCCAAAGACCTTTTTTTATATATTCTGTAATTATTGTAACTATTACAGAGGAAGAGGGGAAAGCTCAATCATACTATCTTGGCTTAGGATGCTATCCAAACAAGGCCATGTCATTAGATAAATAGTATGGTGGTTGTACATCTCTCAATTATTTAGGAAGAAAAATACCATGTAAAATAAGGGACTTTCTTTCATACCACTAAATGTTCATCCTTTTCCATTTTCTTCCTCTCAGGATCTGATCAGAACACCTTTACCAGACTAGAGGAGAAGAAGTGTATGGAAAAAAAGGGGGGGGGTGGAATAGGTCCCCTTCTTCAACCCAGCGATAAAGGCTTTTGTTCTCTGGTGAAAAATTAGATTTCATCCAGACATTGTAACCATGTAACCAGTAAAAACATAAACTTATGAAGGACCATAAATCTTCTAAGGAACCAACTGTTCATATTTAATACACTTTAAAATGCTCCTTTGCATTTTACAATTTTGGTCAGCATTCCGTTGCAGGATTGTATTTCTAAAACAATAGTTCTAGCAATACTGGCGCTGATTTGTTGCTCAGAGGCATTTTTTGCTGAATCTGAGCATTCTGAAATATAACATAAATATGAATAATTAGTATTATGGGAACATCTGAAGGAAGCACAAGTTGCAACAGAATAATTTTAAATTAGCAATTAATCTAGGATCTTAGCCATATTTAATAGCACTTAGACTTATATACCACTTCATAGTGCTTTCTAGCCCTTTCTAAATTCTTTAGAAATGTCAACATGTTGCTCCCAAAAATCTGGATCCTCATTTTACTGACCTCGGAAGGATGGAAGGCTGAATCAGCCTTGAGCTGTTCAATATCAAACTCCTGGCAGTGGGCAAAGTTAGCTTGCAATACTGCATTCTATCCACTGCCCTACCATGGCTCCTAATTTGTTTTAATTAAATAATTTAATTATTAAATTATTATCATTATTTAATATATATAATAAAATAATATATAATAAATATAAGATTAATACTAACAAGTGACATTGATCAATATTTCAGGGCTTGAGACTGAGTCAGGAAGCCAAATATCTATTTAGTTACATAATTCTTTATTAATCATACATTAACTGGAAATGAAAGCAATATAAGTATACTTTTTATTGTGAAAATCCCCCAAAAAGATGATACACATTTTATATTAAACTAATTTAACAAAAATTTTAGTCACTCTCCTTTCTTCTTCATTATTTGGAAAACAATTGGCGAAAGCTAATTGACTACATGAGGCAAATTAATCTCATTTGTAAGTAGAAGAAATATTTTAAAAAAATTAAAGGATTTATTTCCTTTTAAAACCAAATATGGTGCATTTGAAAGAAAACACGTTAGAAGGGTTAACACAAAAATTGCTATCATCTGTCCATACTGTAAAAAAAATATCTCGTTTCTTACCCGCTTAAAAATTTTGACCTTATGTTTCACAGAGTCTTCTCCTTGCTTTGGGGTCTTGTTTTGAGGGCCCATTAAAGTTTGCTTGGACATTCCAGGCTTCTCACACTCCACTGATTTACTGTCTCTGACTGTTTCAAGTTTCACATTGGCATCCAGCATGTTATCAACTGAATCTGGTTTCTTGTCTTCCTCAGCACAGCATTTGATGCAAACATATTCTTTGTCTTCTTCTCCCATTTGCTGTGCTTGAAACAAACTCAATCCAACACAATCGCCATGAAACCAATCATCGCATCTACCACAGCCTACCATGAACCTAGAACCAAAAAAAAATAAAAAATCACATTGCTTTATCATCTTTATATTATATTAAACATGAAAAGTTTGTAACTATCCTAAAAGGCCTTCCATATAGAATAGGTCCTCCATCTTTGGTATATTTTGTGCAGAAGAGTGCATCTATTTCTCCAGCCTTACAACATGGTGTAAAACGCCAAGGTTATAGCAAGAGGATTTTGTTATGCTAGTCAGTACAGTCTACTATCTACAAAAGATAATTTTAACTTTTGAATTTTGTTTCAGCAGCTTAATTGACTACTTACAAGTTCAGAAGGAATTCAACAAATGAATAGTTATATCCCATTATCAGCAAAACCCTTGCAAATTCGAATCTGGTTTTGACAAAAAGGAAATGCCCAATTTTATGAATAGATTAATCATTCTTCCCTATTCCAGATTACATAGTAAGCAGAATCACAGCTGCCACTATTATACTTATCAAATCAAATAATAAAATTCCAGACACTGCAAACTTCACTGAAGAACTCATTGAAGGCAAGAGTTGTCCTTAAATTGAAATTTTCTAAATGGTGTAAACCCTAGTATTCTTTCTTCCCCAATGAAATTTGACAGGAATAAAACCCTCTAGTATGATTAATTATTCATACTTTAGCATACTTTAAATGCATTAGAAGGCAATTCAATCCCCTCCCCCCAAGGGAGGGTAAGAAAAGAAATACTACCTCTTTATATTTAGGTTTGCCTTTGTAAAGTTTTAGAAAATAAGTTATTTGAAATATTTGAACTGATTTTAGAAAAAACTTGCCTATTTTCAAAATAGGCAACTGGGTCAAACTTCAGTAGTGACTCAAGAGAACAATTCTGCGTACATCTTCAAGTCTAAAATCTCCATTATCCCACATTATCTTGAAGATGTTTCAGCTTGAATAACCTTTTTATCAAGCTGATGAATTTAAATGATCTGTCAATATATGCATAGTCCATATATTTTTTGAGATAAAAAGAAACTATTTTACCTAATTAAAAATGTAAATTTTCTTCCGACTTAAATGTGTATGTGCTCTGCATGTATATGTCTTCATGTGTGTGTGCATATGTATCCACATCCCAACTTCTTATCCAAATGTAGAAGCCTTTTAGATAAATTTTTGAATTTATATTAATTCTATAACTAGAAAGATCGCGTCATGTTCTTCCATGAATGTATATCAGAGTGGTCATATTTCATTAGAAAGACAGAGCACCCTAGGGAATATAATTTATATTTCAGAAATGATGCAAATAAAGCAAATGACAGTATTAAGTATACATGAGAATTTCATGAAGTTTATTAGTATGATTCACTCTTGAAACATGACACAGTGAAATAGGCTACAGAGATATTTTATGAATGGGTGTAAAATATTGTTTCTTTATGGTTTAGTGTGTTCATAGAAATTAGGAAAAAGGATTTTTAATAAAGTTGTAAACATATGAAATAACAGTAAGGCCAGAACTACTTTGTACAGAAATTTATTTTAATAAATAAAGTCAAAAGGACATTCCTTTCAAGGAAACCTGAACTTGGCTGTCACCAGAAAATTGTCATTAGAAATAAGTTCACATTCTTGACAAATCTGACAAGTTCTGTGTTTGAATTAAAAAAGAAAAAACGTAGATAACTAAGATAGAAAGACAGGAATTAGTACTTATTCCATACATTTAACAATATTCTAGTGGCTGAGAAACTGGAAGACCACTACCAAAAAAACAAACGAACAAAAAACCAATGGTGACTTTAAAGATAATACTGAGTCATTAAAAAAGTACTGCACAAACTACTTTCGAAATATAAAGGGGTGGAGTGCAAACTAAGGACAATTCATATATTATTAAAATATATGTAGCCCTTAATATCTTTGGATAAATTGTATATTTATCAGATTAAACAGGAAAAGATCATTTGAAAAAAGACCAGTTTTCTTATTTAGCAAAATTAAAAAAAACAAAGTATGTATTAAGATTCTTAAAGAACAATCAGGAATTTTCTTCTATTTTAGATATTAAAAAGTTCATTTCATTAACCTTTGAATCACACCTGGTTTTAATGGAAGTGAACTTGTTTTTACATTGTCCAGTTTACAATAATCTAAATTTTCACAGGCAGTTCAATAAATTATGTGGACGTATTACAATGTTTTAGTCATTCTATTTAATAAAATCATTTAGGAACAGATGAATGCACTACGAACTTTATATAAAAAGAGTTTTCTTTCTTTTTTTCCCTATTAACAGGAAGAAACTAATTCTGCCAATAAAACTTTTTTTTGCCTAACCTTTCTCTGAAATAATACTAATTCTTGATCTGAAAAATAAAATGTAGAAAATTATTAACCAATAACATTAATGTGTCCTTTGGATAGATATATTAACTTTATTATTAGCTTAAGTCAAGGAAATGTCAGGTTTCACTTAAGCATAATGAACTCTGAATATAACTGATAAGGACTGAGTAATGACTCAGTAAGCACAGTTGATGCTTAATTTACTGCAAAAAGATTCAAACTGCTAATGAAAAATTGGACAGTGTATTAACTTGCACCATAGATTTAATTGGCTATATTCAATAAAATATAATGACTATGCATTCCACTACTTAGTTATTAGTATTTTACCAAAATATAGGATTCCAAATAAAGGCAGGATTCCTGCTTATTCTATCCTGGTTTCACTAATCCTCCAAGTGTATCACAGAAATTGGCAGGAAGAAATGTGGATGGATTCAATGGAAATTTTAATAATTTGATTTTTTGCATATTATATTTCTCAACAACCTTACGATTTTTATTAGAATCTTTGTTGAGTAATAGTGGGGAAGAAAAATTCTTATTAAGCTATTAAGTAGCCATTTTCCCAATAAATCTAGACTTCGTTTTTTAAAGTAACTACTAAACTTTTAGTCACTAGGTTATTACTTTTCAGTACTGACATTGAAGTAGAAGCAGAATTAATAATAGAAAGGAGCAGCTAATAGTGTGGGATAATTGTGGTGGATAGGAAGACTTTCTAAATAAACTATCATTCAGGAAGAGCTGGTAACAAAGCATTCTTCTCTGACAGGTTTTGTAGTAGCATTCAACATGTTGGCCCACTAACACTAAAACTCTGGATGTAGACTGCTTCTTAGTTTGATGTCCAATTGCATTAACCATGTTTTAAGGTTGGAGTGGATACACAGCTGCAACAGAAAAAAAAGAAATATTTTAAGATAGTAATTGGTGAGATTTAGCAGGTTCAACTATCATGAAATACAACTTATACAATCCTTAAAAGCTCTAATTACATATATTTGTATTCTTAAATTCTACCTTATAGTTCTGTATGCAACAAATTGCTATAAGCAGGAACATCTACTGCAAGCATACTTAAAATAATTGTATTAAGATATGGAAAACTCATTTCCACAGGAATCTCAGTTAGAAGTGAATTCCACTACTCAGAGGAATCTACTAAAACATTCCAATGTGATATAGACTATCTTTTTCAAAAATCAAAAAACAACTTTAATATAGGTAAGGCAAAGCTTTTTGCTGGTTAAGTCAGAATCTCCTTCTGGAAGGCAGCATTAAAACAAACAAAATTAGAAAACAAAGAATAATACACAGTCAAAATTCACTTTATTGTAAATACAGTTTAAGGTTGTTTTGTAAAAGCAATCAAGCCAGTTGTTTAGGGAAGTCATAGCACAAGATGTGTTTGTCCGTGTCTTGTCTATCAGTTTATTCCATTTTACTTTTTTGTACAGGCATGTAGCACTTCACAAATAAGAAATATATTATGTATGCATGTATGCATGTATGTATGTAAGTCTTTGGTTATTCGGGTTTTCTCCCGTGTAAAATTGGAAGTATCTTGGTGATGTTATGACGAGGTCACACTCATCATCTTCAGGCTGGTGCTTTCGGCTTCGTTCTTTTTGGAGCAATGCGTAATCATAGCTGTCTTCTTTCTTTAAATGCCAGTGGTGGTGTGTCCTGATTGGGCGGTGATTCGTATTGGTGGTTGTGATGGTGATTGGTTGTGTTTGGATTGGTTGATGGTTTGGGATAGTGATTAGTCATGTTTGGATTGGTCGGTGGTTTGGATTGGTGGTTGGGATGGTGATTGGTCATGTTTGGATTGGTTGATGGTTTGAGATGGTGATTAGTCGTTCTAATCACCAT
>JANHGC010004267.1:89112-101192 GCA_027560395.1 Boaedon fuliginosus | reverse complement strand
TCTATCTATCTATCTATCTATCTATCTATCTATCTATCTATCTATCTATCTATCTATCTATCTATCTATCTAAGATACACCTTATTTTTCCCACTATAAGACACTCCAGAGTATAAGATGCACATGGGGGGGGGGAGAATAAGAAAAAAATCTGCCTCTGCCAACAGCATCAGTATTCATCTGGCTAGTGTCCTTAATGAACAGTCTGGTCGGCTTCAGCTTTATCATAGCCTGATTCAGCAGGAGCCACTGATTGGCAGTAGATCAGTCTCCCAGAATACCCCCAATCAGCTGTTTCCAGAGGTGAACGTTAACAACAGATTCGCTGGTTGTGAGAAAAATTGAGAGGTACCAAGGTAATACTGTATGTAACAGGTTCCCCAAATTTGTCTCATTAGTTTATTCTGGAATATGGGGGGAAAGAATATGGTCCAAAGATAAAATACCATATAAAATGCTAGCCTAAATACAAACATTCAGAAATCTTGCCACAGAGCAAAAGGTGAAAAATAGTTTTTTCGCCAGCACTATATTCTGGCGAAGCTGCTGCTTTATCAGTGTAATTGCATTGTACCAATTTCAGGAATAAGAGAATGTGAGTTTTCTAATATCTAATAAATTACCTGGACATCCTGGAGGTTCAAAACATTGAGCCCATTTGGCATTCATGGAATAGCAATTGTTTTGACTAGAGAATGTCATTTTTGTAAAATATCTACACTGTAGAACTAACATTCTTCAATGATTACACATTTAAGACCATTCTCTTGAAAGCTGCATTTTCAGATTGATTTTAAAACCATGCTGCTAAAGATACTTGACAGATTAAGCAACTGCACAGTTGAGTCTAAACAATATGATGCCTGAAACGCAGTCATCCAAACCCAACAAAACAGAATAAAAATATGATAGGGAGAGGCAGATCCTCTAGAGTCTAGAAATTAATTAGTATTGGGAGAATAGCAGCAGGTAACCAATTCCTTATATAAGTGACTATAGCACTGCAATTATTTTGCTGTCTTGTAGCTTAAGAGGAAAGCAGTTTGTGTATGTCTATTTGTGAGAGCATTTTACATATTCAAATGCATTAAAAAGTGATAATCTGAAAAAGAAAGTATCATTTAAAATTGGAGGCTTTTTCGAAATAAAAAAAATGACCCACAATCTTGATTTAATGACAGCAATGGGGACTGTCACTAAATAATGCGAACACGGGATGTGATGCTTTACAATTAGATCATTTAGCAATGGAAATTCTGGTATCCAATTGTTAAGTGAAGAGTACCTCCTATGCTCAAAATTGTCCTGCAGGAATAGCAAGTTGCTGCCTCGAGTTCCCCAACTGGGTGAAGAGAGGCGGGATATAAATCAAATAAATAAATAAATAAAGTTAATTGTGTGAGTCAATTTCAGCACTATTACACATACTTTCTAAAAATCCAGTGTACCCTTAAGTGGAAATAAAGATTTTGCATTAGGAAAAAGAGTGCATCAGGGATATAAAAACATTCACCTTAGGAGAATTAGCATCTTTCTTGCATTGTTTCCCATTTGAAGAACTTCAGAGCAAAATTTCAAAATCTATTGCCTTATTAAAAAAAAAAAACACTCACACATACCCCCCTCCCCCACTAAAAATGAAGGAAATTGCAATGCAGGTTTGACTTTATTTAGATATTTGAGCTCTCGCACTAAATTTTACAAGCTGGTGAACACTGGCAAATTATTGTTCCCACAGTACTATAACCACACATTCCCAAGACAGTATAAATATATGGTTGAACATTAATACACACCACCATTTTATCAATTACATAACAAATTATCAAGTATCCAAATATTAAGTTACACAGCTCAAAAGGCATACAAAATATTAGAGATCCACCAAATTCATGGTAGAAACTCAAGAAAAAACAAAATCACCTTCAACAAAGCAATAGTTGGTAAACAACTTCCAATAAGTACAATAAAAGAAATTACAAGATCTTCAGAAATATGATTAAGAATTTTCAGCTACAATAAAGCATTTCTACATTAAAAAAATATTTACTAAAGTAAAGGGCATATTCTATACTTCCTGCACAAGACAAAAGGCAACGTTTTACTAGAAATATTAATTAGTCCCCTCCCATTCTTTTATAGGCCTTCTACTGAAGTTGCACATTAAGTGCCAATATATATTTATTTAACTGTAAGGCTTTTTATCTGGAGTCATTAAAGACTTGTGTGCTTCTGTACAGCGTGACATATTACTTTTCCATTAATAACCAGAGAATGTTTTGTGAAAGAGGGTTTAAGTAATAAAAGTTTAGACACCAAAACTGAGTAAGTCAGTAAATTGTGTGCAAATCCTGATAATCATTATAGTGTGACTGTGGGAGACAAACAGTGAATAGGCAGATTATTCTATGAAGCCCTATCCACCAAATCAGGGGACAGTTAGGAAAAGGGCAAAGGTTTATATAGTTGTAGTTATTAGGGTTATTACACTGTGGTATACAGAAATAGTGTATTGGGCATTTGGCACCTAATCTCTATACATGTTCTGATAGATATAACTATTGGGACTTCAAGAAAAAAACTGAACTACATGATTAAGGATAGTTTAATGATACATACAGTAAGACATTTTAAAAGGCCATGTACATTTGTTATCTAAACAGATCATCTAAACAAAGTTGCTCCCCTGCCATCATTGTGGCCTACACCTATAGAAGCTTCATGTAATCTAGTTAGACATACATGTAGTTTTCCCATGTAACCTGCCCAATTCTAGTTTTAGTCTTCTATTTCCAAAGCAGCAATCAAGGCAGCTTTGTTTTTACTGAATACAACAGTTGTTACGATGACCATTTGAATCTTTAAAACGGAGGCGCATTTTGGGACGATATTTCTCCAAATAGAGAAGCTGCTTGCTGTTAAAAGCTCCACGTCGCTTCCTAAACAAAAGCACAGTATTAGTCACAAAACATTCAAATAGCAACTTTATATCTTGATATTTCTGTTCAAGATAGAGTTGTTCCTTTTTTTATGGCCCATTTTCAGTTCCTTACCCAACATAAATATCACAGTATTTAGTTTACTACTCCTGCACTGCAATAAATTATAAGGTATCTTTGCATACTTTACTGCAGCAGACTATTCAAATTATTCTAACATCAGAACTATACTGGAAGAGAGGCAGCTGTCTCTATCTGCGACTCATTAAGGCAGTCATATGTCCTTCAACTATGTAGCAGAATCCTATCAAATGCTGGATGAAGTTGAACATTCTTCATTCTGAAACATGGCTTCTGAATCAAATCCAAAGGAACCATTCTGAAATTATTTCAGAAAATCATTAGAATTAAGAAATGAGGTAAATGTTTCAATACTTACTGTCTTATGAACTGCACCGCATCCTCATACTTCATTCCACATTCGATAAGTGCAAGGGCAACCAGCACAGGTGCTCTAGAAAATTAAAAGATTATAGAAATCTGTGTGTCTACTATTAACAAAGGATATCTTGTAAATAAGATATCCCACAACATAGGATTGTCTAACAATATCTGGAACATGGAAAATACATTTTGTTTCAAGAAGAAACTACTGCACCCAGAAACTTTTGAACCATTTTAAGACAGCAGAAGCAATATTTAGATTGTCAGAATTGCTTTGAATTTTGCATAAAACAAAATTCAGTTGGGGTAAGTAAAGCAAAGTTGGTGCAGAATGCTCCCTTCTTCCCTCAATAATGTCAATTACCGTAGATTACCGTAGTATGTTAGCTGCTCTAAGGAGAGAAAGCCGTACACTAGCCTTGCCATTCAGTTCCTAACTTCATCTACCATTGCCATAAATTTTTGTCCCTAATCTTCTCCCCCTTCCCAAACTCACTTCTGCCTATACAAACACCTGATGTTATTGCATATAAGCAGGGACCACCCAATTGCTATTAAGGATACAGAATAGTCCATACATATCTAAAATGCTATTTCATACACCTTTCCTAACCACCAGTCAGACCAACTGGGCACTTTAAGACGACCCATACTGGAGAAAGGCTAATGTGCTATTAAACAGAATCTCATTAAATTTAAAGCAATCCAACTTATTTTTGGGTATCCCAATAC
Source organism: Boaedon fuliginosus (assembly GCA_027560395.1). NCBI lineage: Eukaryota > Metazoa > Chordata > Lepidosauria > Squamata > Lamprophiidae > Boaedon > Boaedon fuliginosus. Next base: position 97,077 of record JANHGC010004267.1, on the reverse strand, counting down.
ACTTACATAATATTAATGGATTCAGTTGATATATTTAGAAAATATTAGTATGTATTCATTTTGTTTGGGTATCAATTTCACAGGCTATTTCAATCTAAGTCAAATTAGTTACTAAAACAGGACGTTTTTTGCCAATTCTAGTTGTACAGAACTATCAAGTCAAACCTTTATGATGGTCATAGACATAATGCAAAAGTATAATTTTTATGACTTCAAAATTTGAATTTACCTTCCAAGACCAGCAACACAGTGTACAGCAATGCAACAGCCAGGCTCTTCACGAAATTTAACTTTCAGAAGATTTAGCCAATCATCAACGATCTGAAGAGATGGTGGTGCTCCATCATCAAAAGGCCAGTCCTGGAAAATATGCATTGTTTTAGGTCTCATCTTCTTAAAATCACAGGTACAAGCTAATAAAAAATGTTATTTAAATTATGTCAGATAATAATGGTTTTTACATCTACATTTCTGAGAAACCTCTATTATGCCAGTGTTGCTCAGTCAATTACAGATATTTCCATCTCACTTGTTAGATTAACTCTGTTATGAATCCAGTACACAAGTCTTAATATTTAAGGCACAATATATAAAGTATTTTAAGAACTGCCCTAAACATGCTTTTATCATATTCATATGGTCGCCCATCTCAGACAATATAACTTTGGATGGCATACCAAACAACCATAAAAGCATTTAAAAATACAAACAAAACCCCTATGATTATAAAAGACCAAGATAGACAGCCAGTTTGATTTAATGGCCAAGGCACCAGGCTAGAAACCAGGAGACTGTGGGTTCTAGTCCTGATTTAGGCATGAAAGCCAGCTGGGTCACTTTGGGCCAGTCACTCTCTTTCAGCCCATAGCATCAGCTTTGGGCAACAAGTTGGTCGATCAATTCCTTTCTAACGAATGAATCAACACTTGGTTGATTCAGGAAAATAAGTGAGCCCTGCACTTGCAACAAAAATGCTAGGAAGGAAAATCCTGAGAGAGGTAATGAGATTATAAACAATGAAGCCATCTAGTCCAATTATCATTCCCTTATGATTCCTCAGGCTCAGATTCTTGACACTACCAAGTTTCAATAGATTTCTGAAAGCTCTGGAGAGATGGGGACTTCAGGAGGAATGATGTCCTACAAGGCAGATGCCACAGTAGAAAAAGCTATCTCCTGCGTTCCATCATATATCTTCCCGTCCCATAGACGGGACCAACAATATGACTCTTCTGCCAGACCTGATGGAATGGGCACAGGTAATTGGGGAAGTACAGTCCTCACTTTTTAACTTGTGATTGTGCAATACCATACCTGTTAGCAACACTGTCTGGCTGAAATGTCTTCATTTTCATTCCAGGCTTGTGTTATTTTCAGGTTGCATGTTATTTTTTAAGACTATATCCTTCCATTCCCAGTAAGTTTAGTTATTAATTCAAATATTAAACTTTAATGTTCTGGATTAATGTGTGCTGAATAACAAGGAACTTCACAGGCTAATATCTCAAACTGTTGAAATAAGCAACTCACCAAAACCTGAATGCCTTCTTTTTCTAATGGAGCAGTGTCATAAGTGGCTTCACATACTCTTACTATCGTAGTTACTCCATACTTCTTAAGTTCCTAAAAGAAAACCCAGAGTTATGTCTTAACTGTATGAACTACGCTAATACTTATGGTTTTAGTACTATATTTGTAAAAAGTTAACAGTTTATCATAGAGATTTGTTTTGCAGAGTATCTCACTCTTAACCATTGTAGTAAATTACAATATAACCCTCCATGCAGCTTGAGCTGCCTTTATGCAGCCTCGCCTTGTTGTTTAAATGTATTTAAATGCACCGTATAATGAGTCACTGGACAACCATACAGCAACAAATCTGAATCATCTTTTATCTGACCACATAGAACATAGAAAAATACTGAAGTCAACTTAAGGGACTGAAACATACTTTTTAGGAGACCACTATGATTGTAAAAGTTAAAACCACAGAATAAATCAGCATTTTGGACACTACTTACCTCTATGAACTTGTTTAAAGTTGCATTGGTTGGATTATGAGTGATAAGGAATCTCATGTTCTTGTAGGTGATTTCCACAGGAGCTGGGCGGTTCATTCGGGCCATGGTTTAATTTAGTTAAAATGTGCAATGACTGACAGTTTCTTTTTTTAAAAAAAACCTAACTGATTAATGGAGAAATTAAAATCTACTTCACAAAAAGCCACTAAAAGTTTCCAGTGCCAACAAATATGCAGTTGGGAGGAAAAGGGAATGAAATGAACCTCCTAAACAAGAAGCAGCAAATCTTCAATCTTGTAATACTGAGGCAAAAAGAAAGGCAGTGCACCGAGGTTACCCCATCCAGGTCAGAACTCCTTTGTAAAATGCGCTGCCAATTTCAATCCAATACTTCTGCTTATTGTGGTAACCACTCTTTTAAGGGGGCTTCTTGGTGGAGCAGTAATCAATTTCTACAGTTCACTTGTCTGCATAAAGGCCGTGCTGTGCCTGGCAGTAGTCCCCACTGCCCTTCAGAAACTCCATAAATGTGTGACCGAGAACACCACAGAACTGCTGCAAAGAGAAAAAGGAACAGTGGTCAATGGCTAAGAATACACTAAGAATACAAGCATTTTAAAGTGTTAAGTAAATGTGCAAGAGTCAGGGAATGTTCTGAATTTTCAAACAAACTAAATTTGCCCCACAATCTCATTAGGAATTAATCACACTGCAGGTTATAAAATAACCTATGTATACTTTAAGGCAGTAATGAGCAATAGCCCCAGAATTCCCTCTACAGCCCACACTAGAGTATACTAAGATTGCACCGTAAACGTTTAACGGCAGAACTTCAGCAGCATGACCTTTCTAACCAAAAATGGGGGAACGAGAATAGAGATGGAGGCACAAGACCCTTGGACAATGAACAGTTCACAATCCTACTCTTAAACCATAATAAAGAAAATTCAGTTCTGTCCTTTTGAAAGGCCCCCTACAGTCCAACCAATTTATTGGGACAGTAAATTGCACCTGTTAAGCATAGTTCATGGCTTGCTTTTAACCAAGACTGAAACTTTGGGTGAGTAATAGAAGTAATGTTCAGGCTAATAATTCTTACTTATTCTGTTTCCCAATGAGGGGGCAAACGTCACTGGCCAATATTCAAAATAGTATTTGAATTTAATATTTCTAATGCACAAAAGCAGTCTTCCTTCCAGCAGCCAAGTAGAAGAGAACAATTTGTCACATGTATCCAGAACAAAGCTTGTACATTAAAAATCAATACTGCCCTTCAGAGTTGTAAAAACAATTTACTAGCATTTGTTCTATTTTCCTTTAAACTCTTCAGATTGCAGCAAACATTCTAAATTAGAAAATAAGGACTAATAATCACAATGAGATATCAGGTTCTCATTTAATATGGGGCATTAAAAGAAACATAACAAGTTCTTATGCAAACTCAGCTCCAAACTGAGCAGAATGTCACTTTTGACTGTACCCTTTTAATACACCATGTTAAGTATGATGCAGCCTGTTTGCTGAAAGACCCTACAGACCAATGCTTTAACATACTTAGCATTCCGTATTTATGAACATTTTTATTGTATCATCTTATGTATTGATAACATATTATGACATAAATACTATTGTTTCACAAGTCTTCACAGCTACTCTAAGAGGAGCTAATAAACAGAAAATTCCAAGAAATAGATTAAAATAGTAAGGAAATAGATTTATGTGCAAGTTATTGAGCAAGAAAATTAAATCTATCCCAAACAAATCAAAAGTACAAACACTGAAATGAAAGGCCAGGCAAAATAGATTTTCTTACACAGGTATGAAAATAGAGCCAAACAGGATTCTCAGACAAAACAATTTATAAGGATTCTGAAAAGACTTCCACTAAGTATACAACGATAGTTCAAATATTCATCAGAGGGAGCAAGATAAAGAACCCAGCAATATTATGACATAACAATGTACACATCATTTTACTAGGAATGCCTGTGCACATAGAATCAAAGTAATAAAGATAGTTCACACATTAATTTAGCAGTGAAAAAGCCTCTACTGAAACATATCAAGCAAAAAAATCTTCATTTGAATAAATGTTAGGTGACAAAACACCAAAAACTCTGAAATACGAAATCTAGAAAATCGTGTGGGTGTGTTTCTATATGTATCTATCTGAGGGGCAGGGAGGGGGGAATATTTATAAGTGGTATTTGACATACCACTAATAAAGGAAGCAGAAAAAGAAATGAAGTAGTTGAATATAGAAAGATGGGGAAGAACTTGAATATGATTGGTCAAAACATCTACCAATCTGTGCTAATTTAACCTTTCACTTAAGATGTTGCTCCCAGTTTAAGAAATAATTATTTACATAAACCCACTTCCTATTAAAAAAAACCAGGTTAAGTCTGTTTCTGTGCTTTGGCTGTTTTCACAAAATACCCTAACCATCATGTAACTCTTACAGTTACAAGTTCCAGATAAGCTGCTCTTTTAGCCAACTCAAACCTTTCAAAAATACTATAAACGTTCAGGTACATACTATTGTAGTATGCCTTAAAAACATACTGCAGCAATCTGTATGGAAGATGCCTGCATAATAATTATACCACAGGGCTTAAAAGGTCCCTAATTAGTGCTCAAAATAGCATAGAGAAATAAGGATCACCTATAGGCCCAGAAAAGCACATAAAACATTTAAGAAAAAAAGGTAAACAGATTAACAAGGATTAAAACCAGAACATACTGCTGTCAGGAGTTTTGCAGTTATTAAGTATAAACCTCCTACCTTATTAAAAGTATGGGCAAGTACGTTTTATGGACTTTTGGAATTTCCACCCTAGATAACATTTATTGTAATTTATGAAATAATTAGATTGCAGCTAATTCTTTATTCCTATAGATTATGGATTGATATTCTTTTGCTAAGTGATAACAAAGATTGAAATATTAGCATTAAGGCTTGTACAATATTTAGATTTTGCCTGAGTTAATGTCAAGCAGCTGAGCATTGAATTTTATGTCTGAACCCCCATCTGAAACTCAATCCAGGAAAAAAACGTTTGAGAAGACTGAAATAAAGTTTAAAAATGACCGCTTATTATGACTTGCATCTTAGGGGAAGAAAATATAATGCTCTGACTCAGTAATACTCTTAGGTTACTTTAATACACATTAATAAAGTGCCTCCTTGTCCTTTGGAGTCTCTCACGTGTGACAAAAGGAAGTAATTCCATATGCCAAGATTAAAATGCTGAAGCGATTAACAATCCTTGGAAACAAAGCTGCCATTCCCACCACAGTCAGGAGGGGAGGTTTTAAACTGCTTTTTTCTCCCGTATTCCTTCGACTTTTGTAACGCGGCCTAGATACTGTGCTGTATTTTAAACTGATTGACATCCCATCGATTTAAGGGGGAGCACTAGACCAAGTCCCTTTACCGTCCCCTGCTGCCTCCAGCTGCGAGGAAGGCTTAGCGCGCCAGACAGCAGTTTATGAATGGAAGGAGCGACCCGTTATATGCAGGCTGGAGGCGCGTGAAGGGAAAGAGGCCACGCCGCCGGCTTCAGCCCGCCAAAGCCCCCCCCCCACGCTTCGTGACTCACTCGGCGGCAGCGCAATAAGCCCTCAAGCTCTCTACCACACGAGGCAGGCGGCCGCCGGCCAGGCAGCGCGGCGGGAACAAGTCTCAACTTGTTTCCCAAGTGGAAGATTACTCCGTTTCCCTCCCAACCCCCACGCCACTTCTCCCCGGGAACCTTTCCTCGCTCACGCGTGGCCGCGGCGTTTGGGCTCGTCAACTCCAGACCGAAGGAGATCGGGGCTATCCAGGACCACGTGAATGGTACAAAAGGACAGGGACCACCCAGGACGGGGTCGGCGGTAGGATTTAGCCAGGAGCAAAAAAAAAAAAAAAAAAAGCAGGCCGGCTTTGATCGAGCGAGCACAAATTCAGAACTCCCTCTTGCCACACTCCCCAAAGCTTTTCTTCTTCTCTAAAATCAGGCAGCCACGAGGCATTCTCTCTCTCTCTCTCCCATCTATTCCCATTCAAGCCGACCAAAGGATACGGAAGACCCCCCCCCCTCCTGTCCAGCACACATACGTGTCGGGTCCACATCTCTTCTTCCCTTCCCGGCTTGTCGATGAAAGCAAGCTCAAGCCCGGTTTTAAGCGCGGGAGCTCCTGCTCCGAATGAGCACACAAAGGAATCCGAAACTCGGATTGACCGGGGAGGGGGGGGGGAGTGCTTTCATTCAGACCAGGTTTGTTCTTACCTTCCTTACATTGTTCGCCGTTGTCGGGGTACAAGGGGAGGGAGGGAGAGATGGCCAGGTCCGAAATGCCGGGCAGGGCTGGAGCACGTCTCGTAGTGACCACGTGCTCGGCCCGGTTGCGGCGCTTCCCCCCCCCTTACAAAAGCTGCGAATGTGGGGGTGGGGTGGGAGAGCTACATTGCCAGAATCCGCCGCCCCCCCCCCCGCCTCGTTTCCTAGCAGCAGTCCTGAGGCCGGCAACTGACTGGGGTTCCCCCCCCGCTCAGCTTTCCCGGGCCTCCTTTCGCCAGACAGCGGCGTCTCCTCCCGCCCAGACACTCCCTGCTACCCCCTCCGGCGTCCCTGTCTCCTCGCTTGCCACGTCCCACATCTCCCGACTACAGCCGAGGCTCGCAAACCGGGCCGGCTGGCGGGAGCACTTTCTTCCCGCTGGAGTCGAAGGGAAAGGGAGGCGCGGGAGGGGAACGGCCAGCCAACCCGACCCTTGAAGTTTAACACCGCACGACGGCGGGAAGGAGAGGAGAGCCGGGTCGGGCTCGTCCGCCGGTCCTCCCGCGCTTTTGGGAACGGCTGGCGGGAGACCCAGCGAACAAAGAGGCAAACATGGAGGGAGGAAGAGGAGAGACTGAGAGAGATTAGCGCAGGGCTGGCAAGACCAGGAAAAAGGCCGCTACTCACAGGAATATGGTTACTCATTGAAGACTGTAGCCTGATCATACAGCCTCGGTGCTGAGGGCGCCACCGCCGGGGGCAGGAGGAGCTAAGCCGGAGGGAACTGGAGAAGGAGGCGGCGGCGGAGGTGGTGCCGGAGCAGGGCGGCGGCGATGGACCATACAGGGCGCGGAGCAGCCGGGGAGAGAGAGAGAGAGAGAGCGAGCGAGACGGGGATGCCAGGAGAAGGCGAAAGAGGAGGAGCTCCGGCCGCTGGCGACGAGGCTGTTGCTAACGCGGCACTGACGGCAGAAAGAAAAAGCGGCTGGAGGAGGGAGGGGGCCAAAGGCGGAGAGAGGGCGCTTCCGTTCGTTCGCGCAAGGCAAGTAGGGGGACGGGGGCGGGCAGAGATGTCTTAAGCACCGCCTTGCACTCTCCAGCGCGCAATCGTGCGACGCCCCGCCCCTCTTAGCTTGACGCCTTCAAAGCTCGGCCGCCTGGCGTCACAAACCCTCTCGCCGAATGGCATCGCTCCCGTCCAATCGGAAGGCTCGCACGAGTTGAGCCGATATGGCCAGGCGTGTGGCTGTGGGCGGGGAGCGGAGGAGGAGGGGGCGGGGGAGAAGGCCAAGAATGCTAGAGAGGCGCGAAGCGAGGGCGGGGCGAAGGAAAGGCGGAGAAAGCCGGTGGAAACCGGTTAGAGAAAGTCGGCTAAATAGCCCTGGCCGGCCAAGCCAGCAGACAGGCGGGGTGGGTGGGACGAGGCGAAGGTTCGCTCCCATTGGTTGGCCGCTGCTGCTATTCCTTCGACTCCGGTCCTCTTGTTGCACTTCTGAAAGGCAACCGGGATTCTTCCGCGAACCGCAGGAATCTAACTTAATGGGTTGTTGCTTTGAGATTGTTCCAGAAGTAGTGCTCGTGATAGCGTTTTGCAAAAAAATATTTTTTATTTCTTTAAAACAATTTAAAAAACATCATCCAACATCAGACTTCAGTTCACATGAGTAATAAAACATAGA
>JANHGC010004267.1:72221-82899 GCA_027560395.1 Boaedon fuliginosus | reverse complement strand
TATATGGCAGCGATGGCGAACCTATGGCATGCATGCCAGAAGTGGCACACAGAGCCACTTCGTCTCCAAAGCCGAAACACAGCTGATCCGACAATCAGCTGTGCTTCGGAATAATGGTGGGAGAGTGCGTGGGTTGGTGGGAGGGCTGCACGCATGCATGCACATGAATGGGGGGTGCAGGGGCATGTGGCTGCACATGCGCGCACATGGATGCACCCAGACTTCCAGCCTGCAGGCACAAAAAAGGTTCGCCACCGGTGGTATATGGTTTACTCAACAACTTATCTTTCAAAAGGAAATCTTGAGAATCTACCACATTTTGACGAAACAATACCCAACATAGTATGGTCATTTTAACAAATGCTCTGTAAGAGATCTTGCTTAACCATTGCAAAGACAGTGAGCTTTTAAAAGTTATTTGAAAGAAAGACTTTGACCATATTGTACTTTTCTAAAAAAAAAAAAAGTACTTTCTTTCCATGATACCTGAAAACTCAGAATTCTGAGTGAAATCTCTTGCAAAGTCTCACCTGATGGGATAGTAACAAAAACAATAACAACAATATTTTTAAAAAAATAAATCAATAAATTAATAATAAATCAATTAAAATAATTAATAGTTATTATTATTGTGGTTATTATTACTATTGTTGATCATAATCATCACATGATCAGCCAGATGTTCAATGGGTTTGGCATTTTTGTCTACCTGCAAAGTCCTTACCAAGGACCCGTCATGTTCAATTCATAAATAACACTTTCCAAGAACAAACTAGAGCAGAAAAAGTCCAGTACTACTTCCAAATTGGTAGAGCTCATCCTATAAGGGAATAATAATAATTAGGGAAGTTCAATGCATATCACCAATATAAATGAGTAAAGTTTAAATGAGTGATACGCATTGAGTTTCCCTGATCCAACCACTATTCAGCAGCCAGGAATATGTATACCCAATATTAAATCTATTAAACAAGTTGCAATTAAACTAATCAGTTATTGCCAACAGTTGCAAATGAATGTATCACTTTGAATCTGAAAAACCTGATTGGTATTTGCATCAGTTTCCAAAAAGCTATAAACTGGCAATTGGACAAGGGAAGAAATAGATTCCCATTAGATTTGCATGAAGGACATTTAATATTTGAAAGTAGCAATTAAAAGAACCAATTAACCCCAACAGCTTTGATTCTCAACCACTCAAAAACAATTTCATTGGGAAGCTTCATTATGTAGTTTACAGAGATCAATGAGACTTGCATCAAGATAAAGCTTTTACGAGTAGGAACCCATAGTAGGAACCCATAATATAGTTGACTTTGTAGCCCTCAACTATATAGCAACCATCAACATCGTCATTAGTAGACGTTAAATAAGTTTTGAGAGTCTGCCTACAATAGAGCAGAAATATATTTTGGTATTCAGAGAATGAAATAGAAATAGCACTTAGACTTATATACCACTTTACAGCTCTCTCCAAGTGGCTTACAAAATCAGTTTATTGCCCCCAACAATCTGGGTCATCAGTTTACTGACCTTGGGAGGATGAAAGGCTGAGACAACATTGAGATGATGAGACTTGAACTGCTGGCAGTCGGCAATCAGCAGAATTACTGTATCTGGCAATACTGTCTTCTAAACACTACACCACCATAGTTCATGAATACATATCCATTCACACAAAAATTTTGTATTTGTTTGTAACTTTCAACTAGATGAAATTGGAAGGTATAGGAAAACAGTTATTGAACCAAGAAGTTGGGCAAACTTATAGAATGTGAGGTCCCATCAGAATTAAATTTGGGAAAGTTATGATCACTTCAGCACCACTGCACTGCTGTTGCTTCAACAGCACTGCCATGTTGCTACAGCCAGTTCCAATCATGTGGTTCTCATTTCCAATGTTCCCTGACAATCAGTGGGGAAGCTGGCAGGAAAAGAAGCAAGAAGGGAGAGAGGGAAGCAAGGAAGATTTCCAATTCTTCCTTCTAGCTTTCCATAAGGAAACTTGATGGGGAAGCTAACAAAAAGCTGCTCCCATTCCCACTGATCTTTTGCCTGCCCATGGTCATTCTGCTTCTCTGAATAGGTAAGGAAATATATTTGAAACTATGATCCATCAGGTCACAAGTTGTTGTTGTGTGTGTGGTTGTATGCGAGTAAACATACATAGACACACATTTTCAATGACTTATCACTGGTCTGCATAATTGAATATAAAGGGGTTTGGCTGAGGAAGAAATAAAAGAGACAAATTCAATTTTATCAAAAAAAAACAAAAACCCAAAGCTTTTAAGCCAAGAACATGCACAAAAAGGAAGGAAATACCGTATTTTTTGGCGTATAAGACGCACTTCCCACCCCAAAGAGGCTGAAAATTAGGGTGCGTCTTATACTTCAAATGTAGCTCCACCTATGAGCCATTTTCTCCCATAAACGCACCTGTTCCAGGCTGCAGAGCACATTGCACCCTCTGTGCCTTTTCCTCCCTGTTTCAGCAAAGCTGCAGGGATGGCTGCCTCCACACAACAGCTGATTGGGGGTATCAGTTGCTCATGCTGAATTGGTCTATGCTGAAACTGAAACTGGCTTCAGCAAAGGGGAAAAAAAATCTGAGGCAGATTCCCTCCCCCCCCCAATAACCTCCAGTGCTGAAGTCAGTTTCAGTTTCAGCACAGACCAATTCAGCACAAACAGCACCAAGCAGCTATGGTGACCCATTGGCATGGAAAACAAGGGGAAAAGAAATCTGCCTCTGCCTCTGCCACTGCCTCCCATATTTTTTCCCTTTATCTCCTGTCCTGTTTCAGTTTTAGTTTCAATCTGATTTAGCACAGAAGACAAATTGCTGGGAGGCAGATGCAAATTCCACCCCCTTTGTTTTCCTCCCAAAAAGCTGGGTGCGTCTTATACTTCGGAGCGTCTTATACTCTGAAAATACAGTTCTTTTTTCAGTTGAGCTATAGCATTATGACAGAGGTGGTATTCAGCCAGTTTTGATAGGTTCCAGAGAACCGGTAGCAATAATTTTGATTGATTCAGAGAACCGGCAAACACCACCTCTAATTGGCTGACATCATAGCCACACCCACCAAGCCATGCCCACAGAACCGGTAGTAAAAAAAAAATTGAATACCACCATTGGACAAGAAGTAAATTGACAATAAAGCTATTGGAGCAGTGAATAGCTTCTGCCTTTTAGGATAAACCATCAACAGTAAAGGAACAAGCAATCAAGAAATACACCACAGGCTAGAATTTGGTAGAGTAGTCATGAAAGCCTTGGAAAATATATTAAAATGCCATGATATGACTATACCTACAAAGATCAGAAATGTTCAAGCCATGGTATGCCTATAACATTCTATGGAAGCAAAAGTTTATTTTCTTTAATTATAGTTGTCCATCTTACACCAAATACTGTGCAGTTTCCAATGAAGAATTAAAACAACATAAAATCCATATTAAAATTAATAAAATGTTTGACATGCAGTCAACTAATCTTATCCTAGCACTTGGGAGAAAACCTGGTCTTCAATGATTTTGGGAAGATTAGGAGGGTAGAGGCCTCCTGAACTTCAGGGGGAAGAATGTTCCATAAAATAGAAAAGATAACCTTCCTAGTTCTCATATGATGACAATATTTAAGGAAAATGATAAGGAGCCTAGCCATGCTATCTAACCTGATAAAATAGGTAGAAGTCCTTAAAGGTAAAGGTAAAGGTAAAGGTTCCCCTCGCACATGCGTGCTAGTTGGTTCCCGACTCTAGGAGGTGGTGCTTATCTCTGTTTCAAAGCCAAAGAGCCAGCGCTGTCCAAAGACATCTCCGTGGTCATGTGGCCAACATGACTAAATGTCGAAGGCACATGGAATGCTGTTACCTTCCTACCAAAGTGGTTCCTATTTTTCTACTTGCATTTTTACATGCTTTCGAACTGCTAGGTTGGCAGAAGCTGGGACAAGTAACGGGAGCTCACTCCGTTACGCGGCACTAGGGATTTGAACCGCCGAACTGCTGACCTTTCTGATCGACAGGCTCAGCCCACTGAGCCACCTCTTGCCTCAAATAGGGAATAGGACACCCTAAACAGAGCCTCTGGATTGCAATCAGCAAGTGCAAGAAAGATAGAGAAGTATGGCTGTTTTGCCCTTATACGTCAGGTAACCCCTAAAGTGAGCTTTTATCCATTTCCAGTCAGAGTCATTTTGAATCTTCTTCTAGTGGTGTTCCAGACACCTATTTCATCTCTCTGTTTAGTAAACCAAGATGCACCTCGGGATTGGTAGAGAGGGAGAGAACACATAAGAGGCTCCAGCAGGCAATGACTAGGGCCTCAGCTGAGATGCCTATCAGATCCTCAAGTTCTCTTTAGAATTTCACCGGGTCCATCAATTGCCTGAGGTGAGCTAATCAAAGGGATCCTGTATCCTTACAGGGAGGGGTGATACCATGAGGTGAAAAGCAACCACGACAACATACCGCTATTAATATCCTCCACTGTCAGATCACATCTCAAGCATCCTAAGACAAAAACCAGACCTCCCATGTGTCAGACCATCAATGACTTGCAACAGGTCCTTGTGCCAAAGATACTAAAATATGTTTAGTAATAACTACAGCAAAAAACAAGTACAATTCTTCACTGTGCATAATATTTCATTATGCAATACAGAGTCAACCATACGGAAACTCTGCAGAGTTTTATGAACAAAATAGATTTCAGAAGCATTGCTATCAGGCCTGTCTGACTGATTCTTAAAGCTGTTGGAATGCAAGCTGGTTGCAGCATATTGACGAAAGTGAAGGCAATAAACTATAAAATCTCACAATGGCTTTTAAGACAATTGCTGATCCACTGCAATAACTCCCACCTGAAATACAATCTCAGAGAGCAGACTTCCTGAACCTTGTGCCCTCCAGAAGAGTTTGGAATTAGGAGAGTTGGAGTCTTAACACATTTGGAAAATGCAGGTTGGGAAAGGTTAATATGTAACTATCGTACTGTCAATATTTCTAAGGGACATGAAGTACTCTGAATGCTTCAGATAGCATCAAATGGCAGTACTTGACTTCAGGGCATGTGTGTCTCCTTCTAACTACAGGTATGTCAACCCTAACTTGACATACAACCATTCGGGACCATTCAAAGTTTCAACAGCAACTTGAAAAAAGCAACTTATGACCGTTTTTCACAGTTACGACCTTTGCAGTGTCCTCCATGGTTCACGTGATCAAAATTCGATCCTTTGACAACTGGTTCATATGGCAGTTGCAGTGTCCTGGGGTCATGTGATCATCTCTTGTGACCTACTGGTGAACAAAGTCAGTGAGAAGGCCCAAGTCTCTTAACAACCGGATTACTAACTTTACAACTGGAGTGGTTCACTTAACAACTGTGGCAAGAAAGGTTGTAAAATGGGGCAAAACTCACTTAACTGTCTTGCGTAGCAACAGCAATTTTCGATTCAGTTGTGGTCATGCGCTGAGGACTACCAAATAGGTGGGATTTCAAATCTTTGAATCTAATCACACAATAGGTGGAGTGAAATAGGAACCCTGCGAGGACAAGAAGTGATGTTGTCTCTCTATTCCTTGTGCTTGGAAAATCCAAATTCAGGCTTGTAGGAACTACAGGTAGCCCTTGTCTTATGACCACAATTGGGACCAGAATTTCTGTTGCTAAGTAAGTTGCACCTGATTTTACAAGCTCTTTACCACAGTTAAGCAAATCACTGCCATTGTTAAGCAACTCCAGCTTCTCCCATTGAATTTGCCTGTTGGAAGCTGGCTGGGAAGGTTGAAAATGGTGATCGCATGATCCCTGGATGCTGCAACCCTTATAAATACATGCCAGTTACCAAGCTCCCAAATTTTGATCACATGACACTGGGGGTGCTACAACAGTTGTAAGTGTGAGGAATGGTAATAAGTTACTTTTTGCAGTGTCTTTGTAACTTCAAATAACTGCTGAACAAATGGCTGTAAATTGGGGGCTACCTGGCCTTCATTTCCATCAAGACTACTGTACCTAAGGCTTTCACTTTATCACTAATCTTTTCATTTCAATGCCAGCAGAAGCTAAACCAATTTCAGTTTTAAACTGGTTTCTGATGGTTTTGGGGAGGATTTTAAGGAATTGTTCTCAGCTGTTTAAAGACAAAGGCAAAGGTGACTTAAAAAAACCCCAACAACAACATAAAGACTTCAAAAGAATTCTTTGATCTCTTGACCCATAATAGGACAGCCATCTTCATTGTTCATCTTTCCAGTGTTTTTGAGAGGAAAACAACTGGAAGCAGATATAGATGTCGGAATGATTGATTCAGAATGTGGCATTGCAACTGAAAACAAGGAGAAGAAAAAAGATTGGCAAGACATGGAATAGTGTTGCATGGCTGTGGAAAAGATTTGTGAAGATGGTTGTACCCAAGGGAATGATGTCTATTTCTATATACAGAATAAGCTTTGCGTAGGAATGTTTAACCTTGACCGTAACATTCATAGAAATGTTAGACACAATACTGCATTCCTAGTCCTGGGCATTTTCGGAAGGGGCAAAAGTGGTGTGAATGAAAAAAAAAATCACATTATTGTAGAACAAACCATGTAGCTTATGAGTATATATCCAACATCAGGGCACAAGTATAAAAGGTGGGTCATGACATTGCAATGGACATTTGGTAATATTTTTGTCATCACAATTTGTACTGGCACATCTACTCATAGCATCTTGTTCTCTGTATTTTGCAACACAAATTCGATAGTGGACTTTGTGGATAACAATAGAGTTACATGACAGTTTTCCATTTCACGTCCAGAAAAATCTATTGGAAAATGGTGCCTTCTTCCTAGTTTTGGTCAGAGTGAGCTAAATAGTTCAGAGACTATAGTGGCCTTGTTTTTATTGTGTGGGTTCCTTAGCTGTAGGTTGTTAAGTGAATCTGGCTTCCCCATTGACTTTGCTTGTCAAGATGATCACATGATCCCAGGACACTGCAAGTGTCATAAATATGAGTCAGTTGCCAAATTTTGATCATGTGACTGGGGATGGTCATAAGTGTGAAAATAAGTCACTTTTTTCAATGCCATTGTATCTTTGAAAAGTCATTAAACGAATGGCTGTAAGTTGAGACCTATCTGGTAGTACTTTTACGGATCAATTCCCTGCTACATTATGATTTCAAATATGACTTCATTCAAAACAAGAATGTGACATTTTATCTATTTTATTAGTGATGCTTCAGAGGATGTTAGTATGATCTGACACTGCACATTTGACACATGGTGTTTGACACATGGGAATCTAAAAATGATTCCGTAACTTTAAAACTGGCATATTCAAAAGAGCTCTTGCTTAACATAGCTTCTGAGGATATAATGGTCTGCATACAGAAGATGAAAAGATTGCTCTGCTAAGCCCTAACCCATGTCTTAAAAATCAAAGTGGTGAAGATAAATGTTTTCGAGTTTAAGATGTAAATCATCTGTAAACTCGGAGGACAATTGTTGTGGTATAGTGATTAAGCTGCTGACTTACAACCAGTCACTTAGTGAAACTATTCAAAGTTACAACCTCCAGCCAGGAAGGTTCTCAGGGCTCCCAGTTTCAAAATTGTGGCCTTGCAGTTCCTCTGCCTATCTTGACCCTTATGACCAACCACAAGGATGCTGCAAAAGCCCTTCTCGCTTATCCTTTCCCCTATCTAATTGGGTCCCAGCAGGTCTCAGGCCGCTTCCAAGCCTCAGGCACATAAGGGAGCCTAAAGAAGCTACCAGCCCACAGAACGCAGTTAAACCTGTAGGCCTCGGCCTACTTCCCATTCAGGTACTTGAAGGCCTCCCACGGCCTGCCTCTGCCCCTTGGGATTCCCCCAGGCCTCGGCCTGCTCTCAGGCCAGCCAAGGGAGCCTCAATCTAGTCAGCAGAAGCAACTGGCACATGGAAGATAAATTTACAACCTGTAAGCTGAAGCTTACTTCTCATCCTCCCAGGGCTTCCCTCTGCCTCTTGGGATTTCCCCAGGCCTCCCAAGCAGGCCTTTCAGCTATGAGTAGTTTTATACCCAAATACATTTTATTCTTTCTACTCTTCCCATCTTCCCTTAAAATATTAACAGAATCCCCAATGGTCTGAGAATCTGTGTCTCCGCCAGATAGTTGACAGTCAAGCTGAAGCTAAGCAACTGAAATTAGCAAACTTCCTCAAAACCCTCAAAAAAATTATCCAGACCTGACAACAAAGGATGTCTGCAAACATAGAGTTAATTAAATTAGGTCTCCCAAAGGAAATGTATGTTTACAAGAATAAGCATACCTACACACATACACATGCTCCTCAGGTCACCCTAAAATTAGCAAGTACAGACTTCACCCGGACAAGGTCTCTTTATAAAAAACTGCTGTTGTACCTCATCTTTTTGCAGCCTTCCCCTAAAGGCAAACTGTTTTGCTTTTAGGAATAAATATTTCTTGTTTCCTCACAGCTGTCTGCACCTCATTTTTATATATTCTTACGTGGTCTCGGCTCGAGTTGGAACCCCAAATGATTCTTCTGACACAGCCGTGCTAGAGGGCACTCGGAGGTCAGTTACAAGTGGCTTCATTTAATTGTGGAGTTTGTGGAGTGTTTATGGAGATTGTCAGTCACCCAGGTCATGGTTGTGCTTTTCCAAAGGGCAACTGGCCTTTCTTGTTTTTTTTCCCCTTGAAAACATTTTGCGTCTCATCCAAGAAGCTTCTTCAGTTCTGACTGAACGGGTGGGGAATGGAAGGAATTATATTATTTGCAGTCTTCTCGCTGTTAGCTCTCTGAAGGTCCATTGTTAGCTCTTTGAGAGTGCTGAAAGGACTGTGTTGTAGACAGGAGATTTATGGAGCCTCCTTAAAAAATGGAGGCCCCTATCGTCTGACTAGGAGTACTACTTACTAGGAGAATAGCACAAAGTTGCCATGATGTTGTCAGCCTCTGCAAGAAAGCTGAGCCTTGCATCACATCAGGGTCCTCTGCAGAACCAAAAAAGTAAGCTTGATGATGCTGGGCCCTGGAGATGGCTCGAGGAGCAGGCCGAGTGCTGCAAGGGCCTGGAGTGATCAAATGGAAAGTAGGCCAAGGTCTAATAGGTGTAAGTATCCTCTATGTGCCAGTTGCATCTGCTGACCGGCTTTAGGCTCCCTTGCCTGGCTGAATAGCTAGCTGGCTTGGGACCAAATCAGGGGAACCTGGAGTGACAAGGAGCAGAGCACCGGAAATCTCAGGGATGAGGAAAGCATTGAGAGGCCCAGGTCTTTCACACTCTGTGCTTCACTTAATGACCTGCATATTTGTTTAATAATTGCATTGGGCACAGCAAGGATGAGGCATCTTTAAGTGAAATGATTTTTCTGTGGTTCATCATGATTCCTGTATTTTGGATCCCCCATTTCCCTACAGTGTTAACAAGGAATAGTTTGTCTCAGAAGATGGACATCACCCAACACACTTGATTAGATATACTATGAAATATGAAATATTTGGCATCTGGTACTGTTTAAAATGGAGCTTTTTACTCGGTTTTCACTTCTGATACAGTGAATGAACATTCTTTCAGTATGCAGCATATTTTTCTCTAGTTAAATGAACCACTTTTCACATCGTGTGTGTATATGTGTGTGTGTATGTGTGTGTGTGTGTGTGTGTGTGAGAGAGAGAGAGAGAGAGAGAGAGAGGGGAGAGAGAGAGAGAGAGAGAGACAGACTGACTGACTGACTGACTGACTGACCGACCGGGCTGGCTGGCTCAGGCTGAACAGTGATTGCTTGAAGTTGATCTGACAATTTCATATTTGGTGCATCATAATGGTAAAGCATTGAGTTTAAGTTTCCAGCATATTCTATTATTTTGGAAAAGCGGGTAAAGCAACCAATGTGTTTCTTTTTTTAAAAAAATACTGCTTACATCAGCCAGAGTGGTCAATTAGATACCTATGAGAAACTCATAAGTAGGACCTGATTGTAATAGTACTTTCATGCTAATCTTTGCCACCATACAGATTTCAGAGGCAAGTGGCTTCTAATACTGGAGTTTTCCTCAAGACTTTCTAGCACTTTTCTCTGCGGTAATTCTATCTTCTATAATGGATTGTGAAATGTACTTTGTACCTGCAATAACTCTTGAGAGTCAGCTATTAATAACTCTTCTCTCCATAAAACTCAGGAAGTAAGTCCTATTGAACTTGGTGGGATTTGCCTCTGAGTAGACATGAATAAAGTAGCTTGCCATTGCTTAATGACCTTTGACTAGGATGTTTAGAACTTGCACTTTCTACTTACTTACAAAGACGGCTCTCTTTTTCAAATTCCAGTTGCAAGAATTGGCTTTCCTTTAATGGGCAGGATCACTTCCTTCATAAAATCTCATATTTAGAAATAATTTTGCCTCTTAAACTTTGCTTAACCTTTAAAGAACAACACAACATCCTGAATCAAATCCCATCAGATATCTTTTGGTTTATTTATTTATTTTATTTTTATTAGATATATACCCCGCCTCATTTCCCCGGTCAAGGAAATTCCCTGGTTAAAATCATGATCATTCATCATTTCAAAACTATTTTTTGTTTTGCTTAAATCTATATCTATAAAAGAGAGGTGGGTTTCGGATGTGTGTTTGTATGTGCTTTATACAAACTTACAGTTCTGCAC
>JANHGC010004267.1:32467-42599 GCA_027560395.1 Boaedon fuliginosus | reverse complement strand
AAGGGCTTTATAAGTTGTTACTAGCACCTTGAAATTCACCCAGAAGACCACCGGCAACCAATGCAGCTCGCGGAGGACAGGTGTTATATGGGTGCATTTTTTCCCCCTCAATACATTAATTTTGAAACATGGTAACTATGTTTGAATCTTAGTCTACTAGAAATGAAGAGGCCCCTCCTTCTGTCCTATTCTTGCCCTATTCAGCCGTGTGTCTCAACCTTGGACATTTTGAAACAGACGGATGTCAACTCACAGAATTCCTTAGCCAGCAAGCTGACTGGAGAATACTAGGAATTGAAGTCTGCCTCTCTTAAAGTGGCTAAGGTTGAGAAACACTGATATAGAAGATCCTTGGTGGTAGGGGGAGAATTATACTTTCTAAAGCAGGGGTGTTTTATCTGGACTTCCCCCCCCCCCTTCGCTAAACTGGATGTGGGCGTGGCTAGCACATGATGCATCTGGCCTGTGGGCCATGAGTTTGACAGCCATGTTTTAAAGCCTTCTTCTCTGCTTAACTAGGATCTCCAACCCTCCAAAATAAGTTTTAATGAAAAACACAAAGAGTTACAGGAAGACTGGAAGGGAAGTTATAATATTTGGCTTCCTCCACCCCCAAAAGAGAAACATGCTTAAACCTGATCTTGGTTCCTAAGTTTGTGCTGTCCGCTGAAACCCAAACCTAACTATCTAGACTTAGTACACTTGATCAGGGGTCTCAAACCTTGGCAACTTTAAGCCTTGCAGACTTCAATTCCCAGAATTCCCCAGCCAATTCTGGGAGTTGAAGTCTGCCAGGATTAAAGTTGCCAAGGTTGGAGATCCTTGCATTAGATGGCCCTTGTCCTCTTTCTCTGTTGCAATCTTACTACTTATGTGATGCTAATGATGTCTTTATTGGAAAATGTTTTGTTCTGGATTATTCAAAGTTAAAGTGCAAATTGGGTTTTGTCAGAAGCTCCTGCATTTAGTACAAGGGATAAATGTTGATGCTGTATTCATGTTTATGTTTCAAAATGTTATCTGTTATGCTTCAAAGAATTTGTCAGCCCTTCAAGATGGGTCAAGTCATAAGACCAATACTAGAAAAACTAGTTGATGTTTCCTTAACTGTTTTTGCATTCCTTCTTCAAAGTTGTCTCCATATTCTTTTACAAGACTGAAACTACTTCAGAATTTCTTTTTAAACATTTGGCCAGATTTACTTGATTTTGAAATATATCCTGAACTAAGCTTTGCATTTTACCTCTTATCCAAACTCATTTGCTCTAAGAAAATCCCTTTTGTAAGTACTTTTCATAAGTAAGCAAATTAGAGTAATTCCAACAGCCCATCTATGTTGTTTAATTTGTGAAATATGTTATTCCTACTTAAGTAACTGATATACTATCTAATACAAGTCTTCTTAAAAGCCAAGTCCCTTTGAGTTTTGTTTTTAAAAACTGATTCCCCAATATAAAAAGAGAGGACTACAATTAGCAATAATTTTAGTTTACATGTAAGTAGTAAACTATAATTCTGATAGATAATGAAAAGATAACTTCTGGGAGATAATTATAAAAACAATAAGGTATATCCATCTGAACCTACCTCCAAGCAGGATAACATGGGTTAGTTCAGTGTTTCTCAATCTTTATAGCTTTAAGATATGTAGACTTCAACACCCAGCTGGGATGGCTAGGGAATTCTGGGAGTTGAAGACCACAAATCCTACAGTTCAGTGGTGGTATTCAATTTTTTTACTACCGGTTCTGTGGGCATGGCTCGGTGGGCATGGCTATGCTGTCAGCCAATCAGAGGTGGTATTGGGTAGTGTCGGTCAATCAGAGGTGGTATTTGTCGGTTCACTGAATCAATCAAAATTATCGCTACCGGTTCTCCGGAACCTGTCGGAACTAGCTGAATACCACCTCTGCTGTAGTTGCTGAGGGCAAGAAACACTGTATTAGATGAATTCATTTACCTCCACCTGTGTTCCTTATGGTCTACAACAGGGCTGTCAAACTCCCGGCCCACGGGTAGGATGTGTCATGCACTGGCCACGCCCATGCCCAGTTTAGCAAAGGGGAAAAAGTCCTGATATGTCATGCGATGCCGCCATGACGATGTTTGACACCCCTGGTCTTCAACATGTTTCTCTCCTGGGGTCCATCTGGAGTGAGGAGAAACAGAAAGGAGAAAGCTTGTTGGTAAATCAGAAACACAGCCTTGATGATCAGGTGCTTCACTGAAACACATCAAATCTAGAATCTCAATTTGAAAATAACTTTGTAGTTTGTTCTGACAGTGCTTTTGATTGGGCATGTGGAACTTCCATTCTGTGCCTTTCTGAGGCTGTGTGCTTATCTCTCTCTCTCTTTCTCTTTCTGTGTATGTGTATGAAAACAGGCAATTGAAATAAGAAAGGTGGCTAATAAAAGAACAACATCATGCAAGCACAGCAAAGTCTTTAAATATCTTCCATCTTAGATGGGAATAATGTTTTCTATTGATTGTTCTGAAACGTACCAATTTTATCTGCAGATAAAACTTAATTCTCTAGAATATGCTTGCTGTGTTAACTTGAAATAAAAGCAAAGCAACAAAAGAATTGTAATGTTTTGCCCATATTTGGCCCACAATTGCCGCCAATTGCCGAAACATAAACTCAACATTTGCCCAACGGAAATATTTTGTGAGCATCTTTAAATGTGGCACTCTAGTACAATTTCAGTTACTTTGGAAATACAACACCAGCATTGTGAGGATGTGATGGTTGAGCAATGGATCTTTGACTACTCCTTACCACAAAGAAGATGCTGGAAGCAGATGCCTCAAATAGAACTTAACTTTATTAAACAATAAACTGGAACAAAAATAAAAAAAGGCTATCTGTGTTTTTCTTGAGTAGATAGGAGCAGGCATGCAACATGGCAAGTAGAAACCCCTCCTCTTCCTGGGTGGGCATGGCACTCAGTGTTGCCACCTAGTGGGTATGTGAGAATAATGACATGCCAATGGCTAGCACATGTATTTTATGTAACAAGCATTGTTATGATTCGGCTTGTTTTAAGAAAAAGGAAACAGTTTGGTTGGTTTAGCTGTTCATCAGGGACATTCACCTGTCCCTTAATATGTGTCTAAGGATACCACATAAACT
Source organism: Boaedon fuliginosus (assembly GCA_027560395.1). Taxonomy (NCBI): domain Eukaryota; kingdom Metazoa; phylum Chordata; class Lepidosauria; order Squamata; family Lamprophiidae; genus Boaedon; species Boaedon fuliginosus. The sequence goes on along the minus strand of JANHGC010004267.1, from coordinate 39,463 downwards.
GATAAGGACAACTCTTATTGGTGATGCCTTCTTCTCATTCCAACCCATAGCTGGTGATCCCTAATTTTTTATTTAGCTGATCTAGTGTTAAAATAGTATTTCCAATGCTCCACTGACAGAAGCCATACTGAATGGTTTCTGACACTGGGGGCCACTGTGGTGATGATATCCACAAAGGTTGGAATCTGCCCAGCTCTTTTCAATTACTTGGGGCTGCAGCAATTCTTCCCCCCACCTTTCCTCTGCTGCTGAGATTGCTTTCCATGGCCATGTTGGAATGTGCTACTTGGATGACTTGAAGCCTGGTTTCTGCAGGCTGCTATCTTTGGGATACCTGGTCTAAAATGCAAGTCAGGGCTTAGGCAGACTTTTTAGTAGCACATATTTGCCACGCTTGTGGAATAGCATTAGACTGGTCTATAAAGAAAAAATAATAGCACTATAGGTAAAGGTAAAGGTTCCCCTCGCATATATGACTCTAGGGGGCAGTGCTCATCTCTGTTTCAAATCCGAAGAGACAGTGCTGTCCAAAGATGTCTCTGTGGTCATGTGGCCAGCATGATTATACACCAAAGGCACACGGAACCTTGTTTCCCACCAAAGGTGGTCCCTATTTTACTACTTAATTTTTTTAACATGCTTTCAAACTGCTAGGTTGGCAGAAGCTGGGACAAGTAATGGGAGCTTACTCCATTATGCAGCACTAGGGATTCGACTCGCTGAACTGCTGACCTTTCTGATCAACAAGCTCAGCATCTTAGCCACTGGAGCCACCGCATCCCTAGCACTATACTGGTCTTTAAAGAAAAGAAAACCCCAGATGGAATACTAGCAGGAACAAGATGGCTAAAAAAATAGGTAGACATCAATTAAAAAGGAGATCTCCTTACAAAACAGTATGGAGGAGCAGCAGCTATACTGCTAGAGAGACTGCTGGATCCTTCCTAGAAAAGAATGGAGAAGTGGCTGAATTATAATTGTTAGAGAGTTCTTTGACCACCTGGATTGGAAGAGTAGCTGCAAAATTGTTACAGAGATCAATAGTAGAGTAACTTGAAAAATGATGCTGATCTGGATATCAGTTGTTAGGCAGAAAGGCAAGAAGGAAGCACATTACTCACCAGGAACTGGATTCTTACTGGATTCTTTTCCATTTTGGAACATACATGGAAAGGTTGTTTAACTGTTGGCAGCTGTTTCAGGGTTAATGGCCAATTCTCTTGGGGGAGTAACTCTGTGATGAGGACTCTGTGATGAGTATTTTCCCTTTCCAAGCAACCTTCTGCACCATGAACTGAAGCATCAGGAGAAGCAGAGAAAGCTGTAACACAGGTATATCTTACAGCCCCAGTGTAAATCTTATGTAAAAGCAAAGATATATCAGTGGTCTTCAGGATATTTTCTATCGCATAAACCAAGATGAAGGTTATACCAATAGAATGCCATGTTTCTTTGTTTTGGATGGCTTTAAAAATGGATTATGTCTGTTACCTGAGTTTTTTTTACCCTGCCTTTATTATTTTTTGTAAGTAACTCAAGATAGCAAATGTATTTAATATTCGTTCTTCCTCCTCCTATCCCGACAACCACCACCCTGTGAGATTGGTTGGACTGAGAGAGAGTGACTGGCACCCAGCCAGTTTTTCATGCTTAAGGTAGGACTAAAACGCACACTCTTGAGTTTTAGCCTGGTATCTTCACCACTAGACCAAACGATGGAGAAAAAATGCTGTATGTCCAAGTTAACAGCATAACAAGGGTTCCCAAAATCTGCAGCCCATCAACTCCGCCATGAAGTTTCAGATTGTTCATGGACCCCCAATATTTATTATATGAAAACAACTAAATATTATTTTAACTAATAGTACTATGAATAATAAATAATAATAATAATAATAATAATAATAATAATAATAATAAATAATAATAATAATAATAATAGTAGTAGTAGTAGTAGTAGTAGCAGTAGTAGTAATAGCAACTTCTTGGGGATCAGTACTTAGGAGAACCCTGCCCTAAAATTAAATTAAGGGTGCTTCTCAATGCTAGCTGCTGGAGAACCTATCTTGTTATAGGCATCTAACTGGCCAACCCAGGTATATTGTTGGATTAGATGTGCTTTAATTGTCAGCTTGATTGGCCCTTATGAAAAATGAAATATGCGGGTGAGCTGTGTTAGTAACCCCAATTCAAGGTATCCAAGGAAGAACTGAATGGCTACGTTTTGACCCCTGTATATCTGATGAACATGCCTCAAGCATTCATACAATTGTACGTAGCTAAACTGTCAAGAGTTCTATATAGATGTGGTGGGGTAAAAATGTAATCAATAAATGACACAAAGCACAATATCCTGTCATGAAACATTGAAATGCTGGCAACTCTGCTGGAAAGAATGTGCTCACAAATTTCACAGCAAGTCTGTATGGCCCAACAGTTCTGTTCTTGAATTATTGGCAAATGTGTTAGTGGGTAGGGAGAGTGGTCCCCTGAGATCTAACCAGAGAGATTTGCTCCCCGAGAACGAATTAGAAAAAAAATAAGAAAAACCAATGGCTACATCAGAGTTAATAAAGATGTCAAGTATCAGAACGCAGGATTACTGAGTAACTGTGTTATGACTGCAGAAGGAAATCTTCTATTGTTCAGGGAACAATCATGACACCATGTACCTGCTTATTATATCTGTGTGGGTATCTTTTGAGATACAGTAAGACAGGCAATTTCTGTCCTTTATGAGACAGAGTTTGGCATTCCTGTCTTTGAATCTCACAATCCCATCTGTTTAATGACAGCTTTAGATTCATGACTTTATGAAAATGAAATTTGATTTGCAGCAGGCTGTCTGTCACAAAAAGGTGAGTGGGGAACAGCTCTTCCAGAGATGTTAGGCAGAGGGCAGCAGTGAGCCACGAAAGAATCAACATTTGCTCCACCTGACAAAAGTCACAGCTGGCTGGCAGAAAATGTTCTTGCTTTTTAAATGACCCCTCTTTTATTTTAAGGGTAACAATAATGCCCACGGCTGTTATACTGGCTTTCTTCTGCCCCAACATGTTTGATTAATTTGTTTTTGAGCTGGCATAACCTTTCCAGGCTCTGCAGGATACAAAATTAATATGGGAAGGGTTCCATAACACAAATATGGCTATTTTGGAATATAAATGTAAGATGCAAATGGAGAGTAGTGTTTCTAGGGCAAAAGAGAAGTGGCAGGGAGACATGTATTCTAAAATGCCTTGAGAATGGGATACTGTCAACAAGGGGGCATGCATGATGACCCACCCTGTGGAAGAACAATATGGCAAGAGAGAAACACACGTCTGGAATTTTATTTAAACACATAATTGAATAGTAGTTTGCTGATCTATATTCATTGTTATGAGTCCATTTTCTGGACTGTAGTGAGTCTGTGCAACAATCTGACCCTCATTTGAATGATTGTTCTGGATCTGCTCTTCTGAAGTTCAAGATGACTGCTTCAAATACTTCCTCAATTTTGGGGAGCATGTTCTGTTTTGCAAGATTGTTGTGACAAAAATGGTGCTGACCTTCATGGAGAGAAGAGATTGATGCAGAAACACCCTATTTTTGTGTAATCTGTGATTCAGTCCAACTTTTTACCTCTCAATCTCCAGCTTTGGTAGAGGGAGGGAGGGAGGAACAATTAGATGTTAAGAGAACTATTTTTTCTCTTCAATTGGGTCCGTTGTTTTAGAAAGATTTGACACACCTACAGGCTTCAGCCCAAGCACATCTTAGTAGATTCATATTCCCAGAACACTGGAATTCAAATTAAACTGGGTTAGTCTAGAAATAAAAAAAAATGTTGATCCCCTTCTTTCCTTTCTCTTCCTTAAAGTATGAGGCACAAAGATGGTCTGTGACCAGAAAGCCTTTTATAGGAAGAAAGAAAATCCACAGTAACTTGTATACGATGAGTGGGGGATACCGCCAATGAATTTTTAGGAAGGCAGCTGTATTACTGAGATCATATCATCACCCCTAATGAGAAGTGCATCTTACATATATTTTTAAGTTCACCAGGGGCCTGAAACACTACCAGCAACAAGATGGGGTTAACCTTTTGGAATGCCAATAAAATCCTTTATTTTCCCCAGCATTACAAGGTTGAGTACGTTAGAATCCTATCATGAAACATTTCCATCACGGTCCTTTCAAAGGATTTCTATTATGGCTATGTTACACCTTTGCCAAAGTAGACAAGACATTACTAATTAGATAATTATATAAACCTCTTCACCTATCTCTACATAGCAATAAAAAATAGACACCTTTCACCTCAAATACTATCTTAAGGAGGTCCCTTGTGACCTTAATGCAGCCAAAATGGAGATTTTTCACACTGTTGTTAACAGTAAAATGGTAATCCTCCTCAGGTTCAATGGATGTATGGTTTAATTTTGCCTTTCTAATCATCCCAGTGCAGATTCAACTTCTGTGATATATCTTAAGAGCTTTCTTATGAAGATGGGGAGAGGAGAAACAGTGTGAGCACAAGATTGGAAAAGTTAACTATGGATTTAAGAAGCAGAGTTAAAGAGAAAAGAGAGGGAAGATCCTAATTAAATTTACATTACCCTACTATAATAGAACATGTTGCTTAAAAATTATATCTGTTGTAGTCAATTGGATTTAAGATGGTAATTGATGTCAACAAACTACAACTGACTGAGACCTATATTGGCTTACAAGGCTGCATATATGCAGTAATAACAAGTGTTTTTTTTTTCTTAGAAAAAGCTAGAAAACTACCTAAATTACCTAAATAAATATTTGGAGACAATAAATAAAACCAGTGTTTAACTTCATACTGCTAAATAGCAGTAAAATCCTGTGATATAATCATTGCCTGCTAAGAGAAGAAATAATGTCAAAATTGTTTTGTTTCTGTCCTTTTATTGTTCTTTTTTATCCTGTTCTTTCTCTTGATTTAAATAGGGCATCTATATTACTGTTTTGGGAATCTGAGAACTGGTTTACTTAAACAATTCAAACATTATTTAAAGGAAGAATAATTTACACTGGTGAACTGGCAGAGTACCTAAATATTCTTTCAAAATAAAAATCAAATTGTAGAAAAATGATGAACATGCTTGTTTTTGTTACATGACTAATTAAGCCCAAGAAACTGGGGAGAAAACTTTAAATAGTGACAAACACTATATTTTCAATTTTGGTAATCAAATTATTTTTTTAAAAAAAGCTTTTCTTGCTGTTTTTTCTTTTCAGATCAATAGGAACTATTCACAGACTCAGATATTTGAATTTAACTGATTATCTACAGCTGGAATTTATGGAGCACAAATCTAGTGTGCCAAAATTATATTATGACAGATGACACTGAGACATAGATGGATGAGGCTGTCTTGTATGGAGTTTTATAGTTGGCCCATTCAGTTCAGTGCTGTCTATTCCAGGGATAGGGAATTGATGCCATCTAAATGTTCTGCACTTTAATTCCCATCTGGCTTAGACAGCATAACCAATAACAAGGCGCTGTGGGAGAGGTAGTCCTAAAATATCCGGAGGGCCCCAGATTGTTTAGCTTGCTTTATTCCAACTGGGAGCATCTGCCCACTAGAAGGTTTCCTTCCTTCTCTCCCTATTTGCCTGCAGTCACCAAACGTTCAACCAAAGGCATTCTGTTTTGCTGCTGAAGGTTGATTTGTTAGTGACACAGCATTGTTCACTGCTCCTTCTCTCACAAGCATCATTAAGGTCAGATAAAAGTCAAGCCAGATTTCACAAATCTTTGCATGCAGCATGGAGAAGAGGGCTGAAGAGAAAAGAAACCAAGTCTTTGTGCATATACAGCTGCAACTCTAAAATCTAATGCATCCAGCTGACCAGCAAAGTCATTACTGAGCACTGGATGGCACTGAAGCTACATCGTCAGGAGACACACACTGTTTCCACAATGGGGTGCCCGTCTGATGGAACTAACTTTGTTGTCCAAAGTCTCACAGAATTCAGATTCATATCATAATCATGGTCAGAAGAATATTCATCTAACAGCCACTGTGGAAAACATAACAGCAAATACACACAAATAGACAATCTTATAATAGGAAACATTGCACCGTTGCTACTGTAATATGATGTACCTATAAATAAAATACTTGTGCATCAGATTTCAGAGTTTATTCCACTGAGCCTCAATTTAGCTCTGAAAAAGAGAAAAAATACACTCCAGTTGCATTCTAAAACATCTTTAGCATCTTTAGCATCACAGTGAATAAGGTTCAAAAACAAAACTTTAACTTCACCTTGTTTTTCCTGCTTATTAAGGATTCACAAAAGAGAGGAAAAAATGGGGTTTCAACAATTTGATATCTTATAGTGCTGAGGTTGAACACATCCTTTTTTGCTTTTTCTCATGAAGCTTTCAAAAAGTTGCTAGTATTGCCAGATTTTCCATGTCTGAAGACCAGGTCACTTTATTTTAGAAAGTTAACTGGTGGAGATGTGGATTTAATGCCAACAGTGGTTTCTTTGGTATGTTTTTTCATCTTGACTGATGAAGTAAAAATAGAGGCAAGGTATGTAGATAGAGCACATTATTTTTGCATAGTTACATCTGGAATGGTTTTCAGCTGGGCAGAAATAAAACTTTTGCATCATGGCAAATCTCTCAGATGCCACATGAGTCATCAGTTAAAGAATTAGTGGGTACACTGGAATTCAGGTGTGCGGGGAGAAATTTCCAAAAGGCAGGGGCAATAGCAGAGAAGACTCTTTTCCTGGGCCCTGCCAGTTGAATTTTTTCAGCTGACAGGGTCTGGAGGGTACTTTCCTGTCAGTAACTGGATTGGTTGCAGCTTGCAAACCAGGATGACGTGTCCCTGATCACTAATAAGAACGATGCAAGCTCAATCCAGCTCTGACAATGTTTTTGTATCACTGATACCTTATTTTAATTGTCTTAAGGACTGCACTTATCTTTTTTTCTGCTAATGCATCTGCTGGGGTTTT
>JANHGC010004267.1:5832-18556 GCA_027560395.1 Boaedon fuliginosus | reverse complement strand
GCACCCCCCACACACATACTCCCCCCCACCTCCCCTCCCCTCCCGTGTCTAATGCAGTTCAAGACAGGGGAGAAGATGCAGTCAGTTTCTATGAAATCAAAGCTCACCTCTGCCTCTTTTACTTTTTGGCATCTTTTAAGGCTATGGAGTCAGACTAAATAATGGGACATAAATCATAAATTAGCTCAGTGTGGCATATTTGCCATTGCTTTTGCACTCCTCCTTCGAAATAATTCCTCCAACTTCTAGTGAGTTTTCTTTTTTAAAAAAAAACTTAAAATAAAAAGGAATTTTACGTGTATTATGACAGAGGAGAATCGGTATATATTTTTCCCCCTCAAAAGGATAGATTGAGCAACACGGTAGAGTTAACCAGTTCACTGCCTGGTTGCTTTTAAATAACAATGTTTTCATTAAATGGATAATAACGCGTTCAAATAGGGTGCCCCCCCCCAAATGTAGATTAAAAAATAAATTAAATAATTTAATTACATTGGATTCTTACATTGGGTTATTCCTTAGTATAAGAGGAATTAATGTGGAGTTTTTGATAAAGTACGTAAAGATATTGCACAGAATGTTGGGCTGTTCTCCTGGGGTCAAAACCCTTCTCTGCCTTCCACGTCAATAAAACGAGGACCCAGATTGTTGGGGGCCAAATTCTGACTCTGTAAACTGCTTACAGAGGGCTGCAAAGCACCGTGAAGCAATATAAGCGCTGTTGCTATTTTTTGGGAGATTGCGTCATCATTTTTCCTATGAGCTATTTTGACCCATGAGGTGAATGACAAGAGACTGATGAGAGAAAGGGTCTTCATGGGCTACCCAATGTATCCCTGTGCTTGTTTTTCACCTGTCCTATTGTTAATCACACAAGTTTCTGGATTTAAGAGAACTTCCCCTCCCTTTCTCTCAATCTTTCTCTTCAAGATGTAGTGTCAACATTTTTTTAAAAGAAAAATCTAGATTTTACTTCAGATACAATGAACATCAGTTAGCTAGGCTAGGTTCCGATGCCACATTCAGTATCCACATCTACTTAACAGTCAACTCCAACACTGCAAAGAACAACTCCATGGCTATTGTGCCATCTACTGTGTAAAGAATACCTTTCGGTTCCATGCCCTTTGGTGTGTGCAAACTTAATTTCCTAGTTACGGATTTTTGAGAATTGCATTGTACATGCTATATATGAAAAAAGATTCAAGTGATTCGGAAGGAAGCAATTATCCTATAAATTCTGGCTAGGCTGGATCTATCTATACTTCCCAGTTAGCACTATACATACAAGGGTTAAGATGGGTCCCACTGTTCTGAAGTTAATAGGTTCATGATTAATAAATGTCTGCTTGGATGCCCTTGACCAAAGCTGCATAGCATAGTGTCCTAAAACCCTGACAAATCTAAGTTCCCAGTATAAATTATTGGACCTTTGTGCAAATGTATTGTCAAAACATACCATCCGTATGTTAGAGCTGTCTCTTTTCTGGAAAATTGAACATGGTGAAGGAAATAGGCAAAAATAAGAAAGTATCACCTTCTATAATTAGGTCTAGACCAGCCTTCCCCATCCTGATCTCTTCTAGCCATATTGAATAACAATGGCAGTGTTGGATGGAGATAACTATATCTGAAAGACATGGAGCCAGGTGTGATATTCAGCCGATTCAGCCCAGGTCACGTGAACCGGTGGCGGTAATTTGCCGAGGTTTGCAGAACCAGCAAATATCACCCCTGGCTGGCCCCGCCCCTGCCCGCCACTCACCCCGCCCACTAACTTTTGCCACCAAACACACACAGTGAGTGTGCTGCGCCTCTTGCCTCGCCTCCCACCTCTCACCTCCCGCCTTGCCTCCCGCCTCGCCTGCCTGCCTGCTGACTGCCACATAAGGGCACCTAGCTGCCTCCGCCACCATCCCCACCAGCTCCCCGCCCAGTCCATCCCGTCTCAGCCCTCTGCTTCTTTCTCCATGAAAGAGCTGTTGGAGCTGAGACAGAGACGATTGTCAGCAGCTCTTTCGTGGAGAAAACAATACTCCCTGCACAGCCCCTTACCTGCACTAAGCAGCGATGTTCGCCCCAGCACAGTGGAGTTTTCTTGAGCAGCTTGAGTTGAGCTCTTCTCGCGCGCGTGTGAAAGAAGGGCTCACTCAGTAGCTCCAGCTGTGACAGGAAAGCTCCCCTAGCCTGGCCCGGCCTGGGATGAGCTTCGCTGCTTCGCTGCTTCGCACCAGCTGCGGATCTCATGGAGTGGAAAGGCTCAGAGCGAGAGAACGAAGGGCTCAGCTCCGAGCCTTTACACTCTACAATATCCGCGGGCAGTGATGGCGCAAAAGCAGTGACAGCCTCTTTTTTGGCATGCTGCTGCTGGAGGGACTTGCCCATGCACTGGCTCCTCAAAGGTCCCGGCGCTGTGAGAAGAAGCTGTGAGAAGCTGCCTCTTTTTCAAACATGGCTTCTCATATCTTCTCAAAGCACTGGGACCTGTGAGGAGGAGCCAGAACATGGGCGAGTCCCTCCAGCAGCAGCCTCTTTTTTTGAGTGTGCTTTGTGGGTCATGTGACCAAGTGGGCATGGCCCACTCGATGTCACTCACAGCAAGGTGCCTCCCCATCTTGCTGTGAGTGATGTTTATTTATTTATTTATTTGGATTTATACCCTGCCTCATTTCCTCAGTCATGTTGAGTTGGCCAGGCCCACTAAGTCACATGACCCACAAAGCAACACCCACAAAGCCACGCCCATAGAACCAGTGGTGCGATTATTTGAAAACCATCACTCTGTAAGATGCTTTGAGTGTTTATAGAAGGAGAAATTAACGTAGTCACTAAATAAGTGAAAGCACAGGATATGTTATTTGATGTTAAGTTCCTATTTGTTTTGCATAGTTTCCATGAAGTGGATTAAGTTGCACAAACAACCTACCCAAAGAAACTGTGATGTAAACTTACATTAATCTAGTTCCATTGGAGGAAGAAATAAAGTTGGACACTGGATATTTCTTTGTGTATTTAATAGAAAATATTTCATCTTCCATCTTTGGGATGTAAATGTCTTATTTCATTCTGAGCGTAAAAGCAGAACACATCCATTTCAAAACACTCCAGAATAGTTCTGCAAAAAGGCGATATAAACATTATAAACACAATAATCAAATTCCCACTGAGATTTAGATTCTGTTCTTCTCTCTGTGCGCTGCTGAGTCGATGAACAGTGGCTGGAAGCACCCAGCCTTTGTTGGTGAAAAGGGGAGAATTCAAATCCATATAAAAGACCTTTGAAAGTCTGCCATCACTCCAAAAGCTTTTCAAGCAGCAGATTACTATTTCAGCGATAAGAAAATAAAGGAAAGACACATTCTGTTAAGATGGTTGGTGCACCAGAAAGCTACAAAAACATATTAAGTCTATTTGAAGAAGAACGTCTGCAACAGAGTCTTCATAAGCTGGTTTCTAAAAAGAAACCAGACATTTCCAACTTCTCTTTTGATGACATTAATTAAACTTACTGGAAGAAAAGAAAATGCCCTTTCCTGAAAATGAGCTTAATAGCAAGGCAATTTTTATATAAATTGCTTTAATAGGGGGAAGGGAATGGCAAGCCCCCACATATGTTAAGACCTTACAAAAGAGAACATTCACCTAAAGAGATGCTATTCAAACCGTAATTCCAAAATCTCTATAAAAGAGAGGAATTTTTACAAAGGACAAGGGCCTGTTATTAAATAAGTAAATACATAAATAACAAGTTCAAAATTAGAAAAAGTAGAGTGCGGTGTTATGGGGAAGAAAGTACAAGAATATACCACAAAGTCCTATTGAGAATGTGACAGAAACTCAATTGCACCAATTGTATTAACTAGCAAGCAGCCCAAGCCTACCCCTATTTATGCTAAGCTTGCAAGCATCCATGTTGTCTCCCCAACACAGAGAAGAAGGGAGGGGAGGGACAGAGGGAGAGAGAGAGAGAGAGAGAGAAAATCTTCATTGGTTAGTGTCAGTATTTTATTCTAATAATTGGAGAAGTTCATTAATTGTTACTATCAGTATCTTGCTTTGCACCAAGACTAACCAACCAGTAGGGCTGAACATAAAAATATTGAAGATAGAACTAATATTGACTGGTTCATCACCTGTTAGCTCCAGCACCTACATCTCAGCATCTAGATGTCAAGACAATATGGATTCTTAAATAAAGGATTAGCACACAGTTGAATGACCCTTAAACTGCCAATGGATTTTCCTGTGAGATTCAAATTGACAAGTGTTTGTCAGTTTCCCGTTCAGGCTAAAAACGAAAAATGAAACATTGATGCATGTCTGTTTTTTCTCTCTTCACACTACCAGTGGGTTAGTGAAAAACCCAATGTGAACAAGCAACTTCTGCAACTGAGCCTGCAATTACGATCACAAGTCATACTGATCATTAAGCAAGTCATCACAGGACCTCATCACATGACCTCACCTGATTTTATGACCTTTTTGCTACAGTTTTTAAGTGAAACCATTGTTAGCTATGGGTGGTTTTTTGGGGGGAGAAAATTGGAAGTAAATACCAGTTCTTAGCAAAAGTATTGCAAATCATGGTCATGTCACTGCAGGATACAGCAAACAGCCATAAATGCAGGCTGATTCCTGAGCACCCAAAATATTGTCACATGATTGCAGAAGGGTGGTGGCCATTGGAACATCAAATCCGAGTTGTAAGTAGCCTGGGGAAGTTTGTAACTTTATTAAATTCACCGGTTGTAAGTCAAGGACTACCTGTTTTTCACTAAGGTCCATTCACCTCTAGGATTCCACGACCATTGGATGTTGTTTGCTCATGTGAATGGAAACCTCATGTCCACAGAAAGGCGAAAGCAACTATTGTTTGGTTTCTTGATATGTCAGGAAAGGGATAAAGCAGTAGGGGAGACCACCAATTGTATTTGATGGGCTACCTGGCTAGATCCAGACAATGCTTTCTTAACCCAGATTCATTTCCAGTTGAGTGGAGACAAGGTAGCTGAAGGTACCATGTGGGGTTGACTTCATGCATATGCTAACTCCCAGAGTTGCCTCAAAACACTTGCTGCATGTTGAGCAATCTTAAAGGCACAATACATTCTAAAAGCAAAGTTCCTTTGAAATTAGCTGCTTGTCGCTATCATCCCTAAACACTTTGCATTTGTTTTCAATCCCTGTTGCCCCTGACCACTTCCTTTGCTGTGCTTGGCTTTGCACTCTGTTTTCTCCCTGTTTCCTATCCCAGTGAATATTTAGACCAGTGGTGGTGAAACTTTTTTTGGCCTGCGTGCTGGAAATGTGGGTGCACGTGCACGTGCATATGCAGCCACATGCCCTGCACCCCCAATGCGTGTGCCCGCACATGCACAGCCCTCCCACCACCCAGCACGCTCTCACGGCCTTGTTCTGAAGCACACCTGATCATCGGATCAGCTGTGTTTTGGCTTTGGAGATGCGTGTGCATGCACACAGGGTGGGGGTGGTATTGCGCGTGCCTGCATGGGCAGCAGGGAGGGTGGGGGGTCATATGCACTTGCACACATGACCCCCACCCCCCATGCGCATGCGCACACGTCTCCACAGCTGGAACACAGAGCAGATGTGTTTCCAAAACAGCTATGAAAGCCAAGGACTTCGGGCGGATGGGCGGGCCCATTTAAACGATGGTGTGCATGGCCAGAAGGAAGGCTCTGGGTGCCACTTCTGGCATGGGTGCCACTTCCGGCATGCATGCCATAGGTTCGCCATCACTGATTTAGACCATTCTCCATCTCTACTGACAACCAGTTGCTGTTGCCAAATGAAACTCTTGCTCCCTGTGCATCAAGAGTTCTCTTCCTCCCTTTGTTGCAGAAAGGGAATGAACAAAATACTGCATTTTGGCTTTGTTTTTTCTATCTCCGTATTTTACCCACAATGCATATTTCCTCCTCCTAGTTCAGGTAAGAAGAAGGCTTCTTAGTGTGAGTCTTTATGGTTCTTTCTCTCTAGTAGTGATGTCCAGTGTGTGTGTAAAAGAAAAGATGGCAGGTACAACTAAAGCCCCATCATCTTTTGTTATGAGCTTTGTTCCCCCTTTACTTATCCATAAAACAATGTAAAGTGGGGCCTCCTTGCCTGTGATTTGGAGATTTCCATGAAACCTTCTTCAAGAAGAAAAGGACTCTGATTTGCAGATGCAGTGGAAGAATTTTGGAAGCTCCTTTGAGAGAGTCATCTTTGGAGATTTGGAGAATGCAGCTGTAAATTTGCTATTTATAGGCATGCTGGCAATTGACTCACATTCACCAGTACCTTTTAAGTGCAACAGGATCCATGGGAATTAAAGAAGGAAGGACCAAGGCCAGGTAAGGGCTTCCCATTTGTCCCTCCATGGAGTTATAGCTGCATGCGAGGTAGGCGTGCCCTCAAAGAGGGAGTAAATTAAGTCAAGATAGCAGCCACAATCACATGATTGTGACGGGCATCTTGGGCATCTACCTATGATGGAAGATGATGCCTAACAAGTGACTATGCACTATAGCAGGACCCAATATCTTTTCTTTGCTGAGAAAGTTTTGTTGCCAGTTGATTGTTTTCAAAATTAAATAGATAAATCTTCTGCTCTGAAAATAATAGTTTTTCCTGCTCATGTGGAAACTAACCTGGGTCTGAGTGCCTTTCCTAAATGAATTTTATTTTCCCCACTCTTGTTTGCTCTTCCTGTTGCTGCATCTGCCCTTTTCTCTAAATTTACTCAGAAGTGGGATTCAGTCAGTTCGCCCCACTTTGGGAGAACCGGTTGTTAACTTTCTGAACAGTTTGGTGAACTGGTTGTTGGAAGAAATCATTAGGGCAGAGAACCGGTTGTTAATCTATTTGAATCCCACCACTGAATTTACTCTTCAGGTACAGGCATTTAGGTTATCAAGGAGCTCTGCCAGTTGTGAAAATATTGATTTTACTTTCATTGATGGTGTTTCCTCTCCCCACTTTTATTTCCTGAATTCTTTTAAGTTGGCGTATCAAAAAGCTAGCTAGAACCCTAGTTCAGCTAACTAAGACTGGCTGATTTACTACCTTATTTTCAATAAAACTGTAGTATAATACATATTATTATTCCAGACAGTCACAATTTCTAAGACATAGAATGTGTGGGACCCTCTAACATGCAAAGAAAACGTTATAGTCAATACAGAATGCAACCTGCTGGATTGAAATAAACAAACACAACTTTTAAGCAAGTGGTTGGCATTCTAACTCATCAGAATGAAGATCTGAAATCTTCAGTGAGAGTCAAAATCTCAGATCTTCATTCTGATGAGTTCAAATGCCAACCTCTTCCTTACTGTCAACATTAAACCATAACGTTTCATAATATTTTCTAATAGTCCAAATAGGTTTATTTTTACAGTAAATTCCTTCTGAACTCTTTTGACCTATAGATACTTTGGGAATGTAGATTGTTATAAATGACCTGAGTTACAATTTCTAAACATGGGAAAGCAGACACCAGTTTATGACAACAAAAGACCAATCATTTTAAACCAGTGACAAATGAGGAGGAATCTAGTTGAGTGGGCAAGTGGGAATAAGATCACATTCCACTGGACAAGGAAGTGGACATTAATATTAATATTCAATTAATATTAATATTTATTTCCACTAAGGAGGATTCACTTAGAGGCCAAGATTGTGAGAATGTACAGACCATTATCAAAGAGGAAAGGGGGATAGAATCATAAGGTTTTCTGAAAGACTCCTGATCTGGATTGTCCATCTCCTGCATGTAATGTCTTCCTCTCTACAAACCTTAACCAATGTCCCATCAGCCTGGATGAGGAAAGGTAATGTAAAAGTGTGTGAATGGGAATCGATTATTGAAATGTTTAAATAAACAAACCAATTTACTTTGTCACTTTTGTTCCCATGGTCTCCTATCTACTGTTACATAAGATCCTGAATCTTTTGACTTTAGCCAGCCCACATCTCAAAATAAAAATCAAGAGGACTCCAAGCCCTCACATTGTGTAACCCAGAGATGATCTTGCCAATTACAGTGGAGATGACGTGGCACAATGAAATAAATGGATAGACTGAAAAAAATGGCAAAGTAAAAAGGAATTGTAGCTTAGCTGGCATAAATTTCAACCCAGTATCCATGCGTGAACCTCAGTACATGAAGGATCACTTTTTCTCTTGGTATCTTCAGCCTACTGCCCTCCAAATACATACACTTTCAACTCTCATCCCCTCTGTCATGAGAATCAGAGAGTGTGAAAGGCCAGGCTATGTAAACTTACCAGGTTATTGGAAATGCAAGTTTGGAAGCTTCAATGCTTGGCATCTTTATTCTGTGTAGCACTAGGAGGAATTAGGGCCAGTGATAGCAAGCAAGGAACTCCATCTTTCTCCTCTTTCTCTTTGCATAATCTTTTCCTGGACTATTTCATTCAGCCTGCTTTCTATAAGAAAAGGTTTTGTCCCAACCATGAGATAGAAAATTGAGAGTTTCTGTTTCTGGAGAAAGTCAGAGTGAGTGGGTTGCATTCTTCACCCAAATCTTTCGATCTTCTCTTGAAAATTTCAACAAGGATTATTTCAACCTCTTCCCTATAAAGCAATTATTTGTGGAATTATGTACATATATTAAACCGTACATATATTAAACCAGGGGTGTCAAACTCATGGCCCGCAGGACCGATGCGTCATGTGCTGGCCATGCCCACCCCCAGTTTAGTGAAGGGGGGTAAATGTCACAATACATCACATGACCATGTGATGACGTGAGTTTGACACCCCTGCCTTAAACAGTGGTGAAGAAAGTGGGAGAGTATTTCAGATAGGGTTCTTAGAAAATTGAGTAACTGTGCCTCTTTAAAATGAAAATGTATATTAGAAGCTAAGGAACCAGCAGCATCTTGCAAGCTCAGTGACCTGCAGAACCAGAAGAGGAGCAAAAAGCTTGGGATAGCTTTGATAGAAGAACAATGCTGATCGGAAGCCATTCAACTTTGTTTCATTTAAAGAAGGAAAAAGCAAAGGAGACACAAGAAATGATGAATAAATTATACGAGTCGACCATTTCTTAAATTGCTTCTTATTATGGGTCTCTCTAATAAGAATCTGGAAGAAGATAGCCTATCTATGCATGTTAATGAGATGCTAGAGATATCACACCAGCTGGATGCTCAGTGACTCTACCAGAAGCAGTTTTAATTGCTTTAATGCTAAAGAGACTCCCAGAACATTCTAAAGCTCTTATGAGTGCTCCATAAATAATAAAAGATACAAACTTGCCTCCTATAACTGATAGAAGAAAATCAAACCAAATTCCACAGAGGATGATCCACCAAAGAACAACATATGTAGGAATATAGGGAGCAGAGTGATAAAAGTTAATGGTTTCTTTTTTTTTTACTTTGTTGACATGAATAGGCTTTGGTGCTAACCCTGAAAGGCATTATGAAACAATCCAAACCAACTTTAGTGTCATTAATTAATTTTAAGAAGGGATTTTTTTTTTTTACTGAACTAGACATAGATTGCAAAATTGCAATTTACTGTATCTAGTAAATGAGTAAATGAATTTCTTGCCAAAAGCAAAGGGACTACAACACTGAATTGCAAAGAAGGGAAAGAGAAACAGTTGAACAGGTTATTTAAAATAGTTTATATATACTATATAATAGTAAATGCTAACTTAACAGCACTGGAAGAAGCTATGCAGCACAGTTTAAAGGAGAACACAGTTTTGATAAATTGAGAAGAGTGTTTTATAAAATGAACTCTCAAGGACAGTAGCCTATTTGAAATGGATTATGTGTTTGAAATGGCTAAAACTGCAAAACAATACCCATGTAATAAGTGTTTGAAAACCAGCTCCTAGAGAATTGAATTCAATATCTCAGCTCAGGAAGGGAGATTTAGCAAGGAGACCTAAAGAAAGTTCCTTATAATGTAAAATCTAAATGTATGTGTCGTATACAAGTAAAAGGAATCAGACCAACTTTTCTTCAGCATATCAAAAGAGAAATACAATGATGATTAACAGTAATATTCTCTGAATGTGGAGATTAGAACTTTAGGTGGGAGCAAATAATTTTTGACATTTATTGATGATTTCCCCACATTTATCCTATGTCACATTATTAGTCAGAAAAGTCAATTGCTGGGGAAAAAAATTAAGAAGTCCTTTGCAAAAATCAGTAACCAGCTTGGAAAATTATCTGAATGCAGCAAGTATGTCATGAATGAAGTGGGAAGATGCTTTTGGAAGAGACCATTGAGCCCTACAAACATTCCTATGTGCTTTTGAGCGGAACAGCAGAGAGAAAGAAGTATCTGGTGACGAAGTATCTGCCGCCTCAAGTTCCCCCGAAAGGGGTGAAGAGAGGCGGGATACAAATCTAATAATAAATAAATAAAAGTGCATATTTCTGAATGCAGAATTATCAAACAAGTTCTGAGGAGAAAAAGCCATGACTGCCACTTATACACTGAATAGTCTACCAACCAAAACTTCAGAAATGATGCTTGTGAATTATGAGAGATGAACAAACTTAACATGAATAATATTTCATCTAGAACATTTCAAAGATAAAAGAAACCTTTTGAATTGTAATACAGAAAAGGGCTGTATGTTGGATATATAGACAGTCCTCAACTTTCTAATAGTGACCATTTGAAATTGCAACAGCACTGAAAAAAAATGACTTATGACTGTTTTTCACACTTATGACCACTACAGCATCCTCACAGTCAATGGTCAAAATTCAGGCACTTGACAAGTGGCACATATTTATGACTGTTGCAATGCCTCAGGGTTATATGATCACTTTTTGTGAACGTCTGACAAGCAAAGTCAATGGGGAAGTCAGATTCACTTAATAGCCACATTACTAACTTAACAATTGCAGTAATTCACTTAATTGCTGTGGCAAGAAAGGCCATAAAATGGGGCAAAACTCACTTAATGAGTACCTGTACACAAATCTGTAAAGGATGTACAATTCTGGGTGTCACTAGAGAGGCTATCAAGATCCACAACATGTCATACTTTAATTAGAACCAAATACATGTAAATGAACTGCCAGTTTTTGGACCAAACATAGAGTCAGGACAGCAACTGCTCATTGTAAACTTTGACCACATCAAAGTTTACTGGTAAAATAAGCTGATACAGAAATGCAGCTTAATGAATAAAACTAAAACTAATACAAGAATGCTACCTGAAATATTTTTGTATTGCCAAAGAAACAGTAACATAAGTAATGTCCATGTTGCAACACTATTTTGAAGGAATGCTGAGTGTGATAGACTAACTTTCATCCTGACTTATGTAGATGATTTGATTACATGCTATCAGGAGAAAGAAAATAAAAGATTGTGAAGCACCTAAACCAAAGGTGAAACAACTAGGAGACCTCACCACTTACTTTGATTTTTAAATAGAAAGAAAGAGGAATACTTGTTATCTTCATAATAAGAAGCAAAAAAAAAAAAACACGGGCTTTCAGAAATATCAAGGATAAATAGAAACCAGGAAGATAGTATCTACTGTAAATTTCCTACAACATGATAAAATGATGTTCTTCTACCAAATAATAATCAGTACAGGAATGCAGCTGGGGAACTTTACTATGTAGTCATAACAGCAAATTCAAATATTACTGCAACTGTTGGAATCTTAATGGAAGTATACCAATCAAAAGTGGCAACAACTTCATTGGATCTTATCTGTGCAACCTCTGTTGGGTAGAAACACTCTAACCCTGGCTATGTGGACTCATGTCTCTGGATCCAATTTCCTTCTAAATCTTGGGTCTTAGACTCCAGATTTCATGACCATCTTTTGATGATGTCCAAACCATCAGACTGCCTCTGAACCTTGGCAATGTTAAGATTTGTAGACAACATGCTAACTGGGGAAATTCTGGGGACTGAATTTCACACATCTTAAAGTTACTAAGGTTGCGAAACGCTATGCTTACCTGAAACTCAAATTCTTAGGCAGGAGTGGGTTTTTTACCCCCATTTAACATTTCTCTACATGTGTGTGCTTCTGTTTGCTAGCACCCTTAAAAGTAAACTTCTCACTACCAACATGTATACATGGTCAGCCTGAAATAGGATACTAAAAATGTTTGGACTGTAGTCAAAAGATCAGGAAGGCATCTAAAAGTGACAGCATATATGAATTTCAGACTATTGGAAATAAATAATTTCAAATAGGTAAGCTACATAGATGTGTGCTGACCTGAAGACAGAATCGATAGTAAGTCTAAAAAAGAAACCTCTTCTCCCATGGAACTTAAATGATTAGACCATCTAGAAATAGCTCATTCATTCACAGTAGCAATGTATATTAGCAATTCAAGCACATCAAGAACTTCACAATTGTTCCTGTTTTTGAAACTGATAGGCCAAAGCCAACTGAGATATGAAGACAATAGAGGATATTTGCCTTTATCATAGGTGAAATAGTCTCAGAGCAAGTAGGTCAACCCAAAGCATCTGTAAGTATGAGAAACCCATTTGAGGGCCTTTTTTGAAGTATTATCCAAGAAAAGAGATAGTAGCTGATAGATGCTATGGAGGGAGTTCATGCACATTTTCTAAAGAATGATGGGAATTTGCAGTTGGTGACTGAGTCCACAAGGAGTAACATACATGTCTCTCTCTCTCTCTCTCTCTCTCTCTCTCTCTCTCTCTCTCTCTCGCTCTCTCTCTCTCT
>JANHGC010004266.1:89712-100157 GCA_027560395.1 Boaedon fuliginosus | reverse complement strand
TCAGCAAGGCATTTGACAAAGTAGACCACAACCTACTTCTTGGTAAGCTAGAAAAAAGTGGGATAGATAGCATCACCTCCAGATGGATTTGCATCTGGCTAATGAACCTTACTCAATGAGTAGTACTTAATGGGTCTAAGTCTACAGGGAGGGAAGTAAGCAGTGGTGCACCACAAGTTTCTGTCTTAGGCCCAGTACTCTTCAATATCTTCATAAATGACTTAGATGAGGGAATAGAAGGGAAACTTATCAAATTTGCAGGTGATGCTAAGCTGGCAGGAATAGCTAACACTCTATTTATTTATTTATTTATTTTATTTATTTATTGGATTTATACACCGCCTCTCTTCACCCCTTCCAGGGGAACTCGAGGCGGCAATCTAGAGGACATCAGTAGCCCTGACTCCTGCATCTGAAACATTTGACTTAAAAAAGACTTTGCAGAAGTGACAGTATCTGGCGATCACCTAGATGGGGTTACACTGTACATGAAACAGATCCATCCTGCCAGCTCTACGAAGTAAAGTCTCTTTCTAAGGATGGCTCCACATTTGAGAAAACTTTAATAAACCATCCTCTCAAAATGGCCCAAAATGGGCTTAGCTTGTGGTAGGAACGCTGACAGCTATGAGCACATCGGGCAGCTACTTCTAAGAGCAACGTTCTTAATTTCTTGCAAATATTTTAAATATATTTATATTATAGGAACTCTTGCTTTCAGGTTATCTTCAAAGAACAAAAAAAAAAAAAGGCAAGGATCTGCAGGGGTTGGATTCAGCCGGTTCGGTCTGGTTCAAGCAAATCAGGTGTTAATTTTACATCTGGTTCGCTGAGCCGGTAGTTGCAAACAACTGGATGGCCCCTCACCCCACCCCTCCCCTCCCAAGAGTCTCCACGCAGCCCGTTTTGGATGCCAGGTAAGTGCAGGGCCCATACGGAGGCCCTGGGAGGGCGAAAAACAGGCCTCCTGGAACTTCCAGAAGTCCCAAAACAGGCCTGTTTCCATCCTCCGTAGGGCCTCTGGAGACCGGGGGAGGCTGTTTTCACCCTCCTGGAGGCTTGAGGAAACCCTCTGGAGCCCTGGGAAGGTGAAAACGCCTCCCCCCCGCTGTGGTGCAGGAGGCCAACTAGGCCACGCCCACCATGGCCATGCCCACCCAGCAACCGGCCAGAGAACTGGTTGCTAAAATTTTCAAATCCCACCCCTGAATATGCTTGCCAGAATACCAGTACACAAAAAAGATGTCATAGAGATCTCATCTCCCAGTCCTCTGTCCGATAAGACGCTGCCTCCCCTTTGGAAAAAAAGGAAGAATCAAAAGGTTCACACCCATGGCAGTACTCACCAACAGGCTTGACTACATATGGTTGGCATGAAGTGCAATCAAACCCCTCGTCTGCTGCCTGTTCTACTTCTTCCTCGCTGAAAAGGTTGTCACATACCGCATGCATCCACCTGAGAAAGACAGTTAGAAAGCAGTAGCACCTGCACTCCTGTTTTTGTGGATGCTGCCAATGTTAAATGCTAAACGTAGGTGCTGCTCTTTCCTTAGATTTTGTCCTTCTAGGAGTTATGGACTGTTCCTGCAATTATCTTTTTTGAAAGTACAAGATAAAAAGGAGAGGGCAAAGGCAAGCACCGATACGCACTTCAACCATACTAGTACATCTTAACAGAAGAGGGAGGAAGCTAAGACTTGAACCATTGCTGCCAGTGCACACACTGCCACTCACATCTTTCATTATTCAGGTTAGTTCTCGCTCTGTTCTCCAGAAAGAATACTAAGCCCTCAAAGGACAAACAGACTGTGAAGGAAATGTTCTACACCATGGGTCCCCAAACTTTTTAAACAGGAGGCCAATTCATGGTCACTCAGACTATTTTTTTTTTGGGGGGGGGGCGAACCTGCTGTGGGCACGGCTAGGTCATGTGACTGGGTAGGTGTGACCAATTTAGCAGTCCATTAAACAATGCACACAAATTAAACTTTAATTTGTTATGCTCCTGGGGGTGGAAAGCAGGTTAGTGAAGGGATGTGGATGCCTTGGGGGGGGGGGACTTGTGTTTTTGTGTGTGTGTTTCTCTCTCTCTCCCCCTCCCTCCCTTTCTCTCTGGAAGCCAGGGAGGCCAAAAACAGACCCATTTTTGACCCTCTGAGGCCCCCATGCCTCCCATTTTTGGCCTCCTCAGCCTCCAGAACCACTCTGCCACCCAAAAATGGACCCATTTTTGGCCTCCTGAGGCCTCTGTGCCTCCCGTTTTTGGCCTCCAGAAGGCAGGTGGGTGTCGATGGATAGGTGGGGCGAAGTGGGCGGGGCAGCCTCATGGTCCCGCACGGGCCAGATTAATGGCTTCGGCAGGCCATATCCGGCCCCCGGGTCATAGCTTGAGGACCCCTGTTCTACACCTTTCCCAGGATGAACTCAACCACTGCTAAAACAGGGTAGGGCTATGAAGAGATTAGAATTAATCCAGAATTAGGGGCCACGTCAGAGCACATCAAATCAGGAACCTGTGACTTCTCCAGGAAATAAAGGACAACTCCTAGTATTAGGTGTCCTCAGAGAAGAGAGGTAGCCAGGGAGAACCGAATCGTAAGTGTGATGAATTTTGATCAAATGACCATAACTGTAATGGCCATAACTTTGGAGAACTGGTTATAATTAGCATATTAGTGACGAGCTTTAGATCAGCCTTCCCTTTATTGGCAATTCTTCTGGTGTGGTGAATTTCAGCTCCTATTATCCCTAAGCCAGGATGGAAATCCAATATATCTTATGCACTGGATAACAGCACTAGAGACTTCACAGTGCTTTACAGCCCTCTCTAAGCAGTTTTACAGAGTCAGGATATTGTCCCCAACAATCTGAGTCCTCATTTTACCAACCTCGGAAGGATGGGAGGCTGACTTAACTTTGAGCTGGTCAGGATCAAACTCCTGGAGTGAGCAGTGAGTTAGCTTGCAGTACTGCACTTTAACCACCGCATCACCACGGCTCTTATATCATCCTTCCTCACATAAATGCCACATAGTGAACTTTCTAATTTCCCTCATTTTCATGACTTCAATACACCCTCTCATCTGTGTCACTCGCCAATGTAATAATGCCAGCAAGAATTTCTAATGAATGATGAAAAAGAAATAAAGGAAAATTCTAGGCTACAATAGCATCCTTGAAACTTTAACCTTTTGCAAGTTGAAATGTCCATGAGTATAGCAACAAACACCCTAAAAGGATGTTCCAGGAAACAAAACAGGTGCCAGGATCCAAAAGTATTTCCATAAATTTAATACCACGATAAAATGGTAATGCCAGGCGGGTCAAGGGGTTGGGGCTTACCGTTCACAATGCTGACACTGGATTAGGAGGTCATCCTCAACGTACTTCACGTGGCAGATGGGACAAGTGACAAGACTGGCACAGGGGGCACAGTGGGTGTAATTGCTCTGCCATTCACAGTGGAAGCCAGGTGAAACTGCTCCACACTGCACACAGCACACGCACCTGATAAGAGAGAGATGGGCAAAACGATTACTACTGCCTGTAAGATTCAAGTTATTTCCCTCCTCATGTCTAAGAACAGAAAGCCAGAAATACTTTAAAGTGACAAAAAGAGCTCAGGAATTTTATCTTCTACGTTCAGCATTCTATAGGTGCATGTCTTCCAATTCTATTGGATGGAATTTGCCATAATGTCCAGTCAGTACATTTCGTAGTTGTGAGAGTGTGGATTTATAAGAGTTGTAACTGCAGAATATCTGGAGGGCATTACATTGTGGAAATCTGATTTTTCATTATAGTTTGCCACTACAAATTGTACAACTATGTAAGTGTATCAGAATGGTTTAAAAAAAATGGTCCTAGTAAATAAATAATGCATGGAAGCAATATCCTGTTTTTAGAATATTGGAGGCATGTTATTGGAATAGATATAATATTACTTTATTATGCAATTTGAAACATTTGATTTTATGTACAGCTAAAAATGTACTTAACCGGGAAATAGGTACATTTTCAGCTAACCTAACCAGAATTCCTAATAAGATTCTTATTGAGAATTGAGTGTATCATCCAAATGCAAGAGCAAAGATTGGGAGAAAAAAGGGTTTCATTATGATACTTAATTTCCACTTTATATGCAGCAAAATACATCAGACGAATTTGCATATCATGTTAATGAAATACTATTAAAGCATGACTCATGAAATAATCTGAAGTGCTGTTCGTACGTATGCTAAGCCACAACACATGGATTGTTGCTAAGCCAACAACCCAAACAAGTCTTATGATGGGTTAACGTACAGTGTGATCTGCCCTTCGGAGCTCCCTACAGAAATGTTGATCTGTCTCTCACCATTTACATTTCCAGCCGCCCTTGGGTACGGTGTTGAGAGGTGGATCCAGGCAGTATGTGTGGTAGCTGATGTCACAATCATCGCAGAGCAGAAGGCGGGAGGGATCAGATGCTTTGCCACACACCTCGCACACAATGCATTCCACACAACGCCAACCCTTGAGCAACATCACCTTTGTAATCTTAAGACAGAAAGAGAGGCAGACATGGAGAAAGGGAGGCCTACACACAGTCGAAAAGATTGGTGGATCCTGGTGGGAGAAGTTACTGAAAACATGCAGTGTTGCTTTACTGGGACCCAAAGCATATCTATAGATGGCAGAACACCTGGCACTCCTTTGTGTCGGTGGTTCTCAGCCTTGCCTGCTAATATTGTAGGACAAATGATCTATCATCCCGTGTGTGGGGATGATGGAAAGTGCAATACAATAACAATGGGGTGGGAAGTTTGGGACCCACTGCTTGTAAATTTGCTATGCGACTACCCTCCCAGAGAGTTTACTACACCATAGATAAGCATAGATAAGCTCTTGAAGCTTGCTAACTGTGCAAGACAATAGAAAACAGGGCAAAAAAAATCACTTTATTTATATTTATTTATAAATTTAATTCGCCACCCAAATTACAACAGGATAACTCAGGGTAACTTTATCCTATATAAATGGATTTTTTTTTTTTAAAAAAAAAGTTATTTCCTAATCAATTACAATGACACAATAGGTTCAAATCCTAGGGGTCTAATGGGACTTCCAAAGGCCAGGATATGTACCCAAGAAATTTTATATATATATATATATATCCCAATGTGGGATCCTTAGTGCTTTCTGAGCTTGGTGTTGATGACATTATTTATTGTGATAATGAAATAAATGAAATGAAAACAACCTAGCTCAGAGAGTCTCAAGGACCCCACAGTTCAATCCTGAACTACAAATAGTCTCTTCTATTGGTAACCCAACCCAATCTTTCCTGTATAGTATTAATTCTCTCCAAACACACCAGTCCCCAAACCCATGAGAAACCAAATGACAACTATCACACCTCAAAAGTGGAGTCCTATTTTTCAAAACTTCCCTCCTCTGATACCCCCCAGATTGCTGGATTCTAATCCTCATCCTTGGTTTGCCACGTTAGTTATGGAAGAAGACTTACTGTAGTCCACAATATATTTAGATAGACTGGCAAACCTGATTGCATTGCCTAACTAGGGATGTGTTGGGCAGCACCTGAAGCTGCTTTTTAAATTTTGGGGAAGAAGAGCAGTTAAAATCAGGTCTTACCTTGCTGTTTACACAATAAGGATGGTAACACTGAGAACATTGAGAACAAGCCAAGAGATGGCCCTCTGCACCACGGCCAAAACTACCACACACTACGCACATGTCCTATCCGGGAAAGAAGAAAAATCAGGATAAGACCATCAGGTCTCCCAAGCCTAGGAAAACATCTACTTACTCATCTTTACCTTTCTGTTATATTAAAATCTTGCCTACTCTATTGATAGTAGGTATGTTATTACCACCCCTTCCCATGAACAAATTGATAGTTGGCCAAGAAAGCTGATGCTGCATAGCAATCTGGCAGTTAACTGATTAAATCACAATTTCCAAGGGTATAACATATCTCAACTAGAAAACTTCTCTGATTTCAGAGTAGTAAATGAAATCTGCCATTTGCCACTAGAGTGCAAAAGCTTATTTCCTAAAAAAGCAGATTGCCCCAAAATGGAACACACACACACACACACACACACTATAAAGTGACAAACTGAATATGTCTCAATAACTTTGAAGGCTATTAGAACTATGTGCAATCTAAGTTTAAATAGAACGATACTGACTTCAGTTGGGTGCTATCAATCAGCTACAGGATGTCTAACATGAAAGACAGAGCCTCATCCTGCAAGGCAGCATCTTTCCTCTTTAAAGCAGGGAGAATGTTCTGGAGCTTTGCATGGTATAAGGCAGGGATGTCAAACTCAAGGCCTGCGGGCTGGATCCGGCCCGTGGGGTGCTTAAATCTGGCCCGGAGGGCCGCCCTGGAACAAGCGAAGGACTGGCCCATGGTGCCTCTTCCAGCGAAAACAGAACTCAGGAGGGCCGCATGCTCCATTTTCGCTGGCAGAGTGCTTGGGCCACCACAGGTGCCCCTGACATGCGTGATGTCAAACTGGCCACACCCACCTTGGCCACACATACACAGACACACACACGCACAAGGTCAAACACAACCCTGATGCAGCCCTCAATGAAATTGAGTTTGACACCCCTGGTATAAGGTTTACATTTTTAAAAAAAATGCACTTCTTTGAGCCTTCTTATGCATCCTACTTACACAAACGAAAGAGATCAATCTGGGTAGATCTTTCCTTCCACTGATGTAATTAACACAACCAGAAACCAACTGAAGTTGGCCGACCCACCTGCATTAGCACAAACTTGTCTGTGTTGGAGAAGAGCACCACTGTGTTTTGCATTGTGTCGTCGTCATCATCTTCCTCCTCTTTGCTCGGGGAGCTGTCAATATCGGCCAACTTGTGGAAGGGAGGGCAGAAGCACAAAGTAAGGGTTGAAAGGCATTTAGAACAGGCGTGCAAAAAGTGTGGCCCGCATCTCATTTCCACAACAGGAGGGGGCCCATTTTTGCAGAGGGTTGTTTTTTTTTTGCCCAAAATGGAGCTGATCAAAATGGGGTTTGAGGTAACCATTTTTACCCCTAAGAGTCTCGTAAGACACTGCTCCCAAAATGCATTGCATTTCAGGAATGTGGCATTAGGCACGCCGCACAGAACCTGCTGTGGCCTTCAGCTGACAGAACTTATGCATTGTTGGGAATCCTCCCCAAGATGGCTGCTGAAGAGTGAGAGGCTTTCTTTCTCTTATTCAGGCTCTACTGTGTTTGCTGCCAGAGCTGGTCCTGCCCCCCTGGATTTGAATGGGGGCACTTAGGAATGACACAAGACTTAGGAAGAACTTATGCGCTGCTATTTTAGTAAGCATTCCTAGCTGAGGGCACATGGGACAGGTAGCTTCAGCCTGCTCATGATGCATCAGAGTCCTGTCCATACTACAGGAGGCTGATCAACTCCTCTAAATATCTGTCTTCTTCTCTCTCAATAACAGTGCAAGATGCCTCGGTAGGATGTCCCTGTTCCCAACCCTCTCCTTGAAAGAGCACAAGAGGAAGGCAATTTCGACAAGCAGAGCTTCTCCATCTGCTTACAATGCACTGCTCCAAAAAGGGGAGAAATCCTATCGTAGCTAGAAGACAACCAGCCAACCGAGGAGGAATCCCGTAGAAAACCCATTTAAAACAAAGAAGGGAGATGAGAAAACTCAAGACCACTGGCTCCAGTCATTGCAGGAAGGACTACAGGATCAGCCAACTGTAGGCGGACCGATAATGCTTTGCTACCCGCCTCTCTGTCTGACCCACACCAAGAATTAAAATGGAGGCCCTTACAGCTAGTCTCTGGCTTACAACCTTTCGTTCTGTGATTGTTTGAAGATACAGCGGCACTGAAAAAGGTGACATACGCCCATTTTTCATACTTGCAACCATTGCAGCATCCCCATGGTCACGTGACCAAACTTTGGATGCTTGGCAACTGGTTCAATATTTATGATGGCTGCAGTGTCCCCGGGGTCATGCGATCACCTCTGGCGAACCTCTGACAAGCGAAATCAACGGAAGAAGCCAGATTCACTTACCAACTGTGTTACTAACTTAACAACTGAAGTAATTCACTTAACAACTGTGGCAAGCAAAGTCATAAAACGGGGCCAGCCTCACTTAACAACTGTCTCACTTATCAACGGAAAGCTTGGGCTCAATTTCGGTCATACTTGCTCTCTGTATTAACTAATCTCCCATTTCTGAGAACCGTAAGGTCTCTTAGACTGGATCCCAATCATCCCATCCGATCCCAGTCCCAAATATTATCCTGCCTTCTAAAAGCTGCCCCTACCGCCAGTGTCTCGATGGAAGAAGTGGTGGATTTCAAACGTGATCGGCCCCGCCCTCGGCCCGTGTGAGACCCTCCCCGAGGCCGTCTCCTCCCAGGAAAACTGCTGCTGCGACCCTATGACCAAAAGAAAAAAAAGGGAGGGAGAATAATGGCTGGAGATATAGGGGAGTTATAGACATCCTCTATTTCACCACCCTTCCTCCAGGACTCCCCCTACATGCAGGTGGGGAGGGGGGATTTCAATAGTGTATGAAGGAGACAGCAAACAACATTCAAAAATAGCTGGCCGAAGGCATCCGGTTACCTGCTTGACACGAGAGCGGCCTGGGGAACTACGCCGTCGTCCCTTCTCACACTCGCCTTTTACATCAAATAGCAGAGAGTCCTCCATTTCCCCCAGAGGCAAAGAGGCTCCATCTTCCCTCTGCAGACTGACGTCTGTGGAGGTTAAGCCACCCATCTCTAGGGAAAGCGAGCCTCCGCCTTCGTGGTACGGGGAGGCAAAGGGGAGCTCTGAGCCTGGGAAACTGCTGCCACTGGCATCCCCCTGACTCAAGTTTGAGATCTCATTCACAATATCCGACTTCACTAGGTGGTGAGGCCTTGGGGATGGGGATGCTGGCCCTAGTTCGTCCTCTCCGACAGCCCCTCCTTCAAGTGGGATGGCAGATCCATAGGCTTCCATTGGAAGGGACGTTCTGTCCAGCAATTCCACCTCTACGGGGGAAGGAGAGCGCTTGGATTCATTGGCAAAGCTGAGGTGAATCTCACTGGGTTCTGGTTCAACGGTGACATGCCCTTCATCTAATGCCTCCTCTTCACTCAGCTGCGGGGAGAATCTCTGTTCATGTTCCATCTTAGGCTCTGCTGTCGCCTCTACCTCTTCCTCTACCTCTTCCTCCTCCTCTTCCTCCACCTCCTCCTCTTGGTTGGGCTGGATTCTATCCCTGTCAGGGCTGGCAAGACCTGAGGCTTCCACCTCTGTGTCCATGGGCTCTTCGCTGGGCTCTCCTTCTTCTTCAACCGTTTCTGAAGAGCCACCTTGGAGCACACCAAGCGGAGGAGGACTCCTCGGAGACGACGCTGCTTCCTGGGCCAAGAGTGCAGATGGAAGGTGACTTTCTGGAGGTTCTGACTTTGCAGGCAGCAATTCAAAGGCAGGATGCTCTTTGGCACCAAGTGGGGACTCATCCGGGTGAGCAGAAAACACTGGATCTGAGGGATGTTTATAGGAAGAAAGATGAGAGGAAGATAAGGAACCCCGAGGAGAAAGGAGCCAAACTCACACATGGAAGAAATATAATTTATTTAGAAGATTTACATGGCTACCCAGTCACTCTCAGCTTACAAATAATAAAAAAAACCAAATATATAAACAATAAAAACAACAACCCCCACGCCCCAGCAACAACAATCAATCAGATAAGCCATTTGATGGGCTCCATCCCACTCTGAGTTCCCCAGGCCCCTTAGTAGAACCAGATCTTCAGGGCCCTGCGGAAGAATGTCAAATTAGGGGCCAGTCTAATCTCTGCAGGAATGATGTTCCAAAGGGAGGGAACCACCATGCAGAAGGCTCTTCTTCTGGGTCCCGCCAGATGTACCACCATGGGAGATGAGACCCACAACATTCCTTGCCTCCTGGCTCTAGTGGGTCAGGTAGATGGAACTAGATGGTCTTTCAAATAACCTGGTTCCAAGCCATGAAGGCTTTAAAGGTGACAACTAGCATCTTGAATCCCACTAAAAGAATCAAAACAAGGAACTAAATCTGTCCTCACCATCTCTAAAATACTGGCCTCTAGGACAGGCTTTTTGTGTTCTAAAATTTAGCTCTATATCTAAGATAAGCAACTCACCTGGTGGTACTGGGGGAGGGGGTGGTGGAGAGGGGGCTTTTTCAGGCTCTAATGCGGTTTCCACTTCCATTTGCTCCTGCCCTATAGCGGCCTCCAACTCCTCACTGCACAGTTCTAAAGGTCTGTCTGCATCTGGAACAGAAATACGCACCTTGTTTAAAATACTGTATTTTTCGGAGTATAAAACGCAGTTTTTCTACCTCAAAAGTGGATGGAAATATCTGTGTGCCTTATACACGGAAAATTGCTGAACCCCGCCCAC
>JANHGC010004266.1:56161-71836 GCA_027560395.1 Boaedon fuliginosus | reverse complement strand
TGGAGTAAAAATCTATCTAAAGATAGTTTTCTATTTAAGATACATTAATAATTTAGTTTATTCAGGATGAAATGAAGCTTGGTTACGTAGCATGAGGTTGTATATTCTGCAATCTTGGGGCTGTCGGTGAGTCAACAGCAGGTCAAAGGAGGAGCTGCTGCGGGACAGAGATGACAGTTGGTCTTTAAAAATTATGATTTAAATCTAGTTGAATTAAATGCAAGATTTAAATGAAATCCACCCTGCACTATCTCCACAAAAAGAACAATGAAAGACAGAAACCTAACAATGTTAAAAGTCAGAAAGATCACCTGAAACATACACCACCATGTGTTGGATTAGCCACTTCCAAATATATTCTGACCCATAAACTAAGAAGCAGTGACTGCATCTCTCAAATTAATGTCCCTTCAGTAAATAAGAATCAAGCCTATTTGTTATGGCAAACAAGAAAGTGGATGAGGAAATGGGTTCCATTTACCCTGATAGGTGTGTTCACATAAATTACCTGAAAGTGACCTTCAGAGACCATCCTGCTATTACTAGAACAATCAGTTTGTTCAATACACCATTTAAAGGTCTTCTATAAAAAACATGCAGCATGCCTAAGTAAAGTCATTTGTGGTTTTCCTATTTCTAAGTTCATCCTGATAGCATAGCTTAAACCAGAACACACTTTGTTAAACAAACCAGATTCAGTCTGGCAGAAGCAGTATTTCTGATTTAGTTTCCATTCTTTTAACATTTCAGGTTTGGGCAAAATACAAAAATAAATTAGGATTAAACCAGGAAACTTATAAAATGCACACTATATTTACCCATCACCCAAACAGTAAACTACGATTACAATCAGTAAGGTGACAGACAATAAAAACTTACAATCCTAAAACAAACTGGTTTATTCACTTACTCCGTTCACATGTTGTGAAAATGTATAATTCACAACATTTTTCAGTCAATGGGAACATCTGGAATTTTGATGGCAATACACGGGCATTCTCACAAAATTGCCATGGAGAACACAGTCGATTATAGTACATCCATTTTCCAGAAGACAAACTGGTGAGATTACTCTCTGTTGAAGTCAGTGATCTCTTCTCCATTATTTTATAATTCTCCATCATTATAAGCCTTCAAAACACTGTCTATCACCTTAACATATATTTGACTTTATTGGGCAGATGGTCATGCGCCTAAAGAATTTTTTAAGAATGCTTAGGTCATTTACATAAAGATGATGGCCAAAACTGGCATGCTGCTTTACAGAAATACTATTTTATCATTTAATTAAAATAAAAAGGAATATAAAATCAGGTGGTCCAGGAAGGCAAGTTGGGTAGCCAGGAGCTACACCAAAAAGCTAACAGGCAACAACTAACTAATCTTTATTGCTTTAAAAATTCCCAAGATCTCTTGTTAAGAACATAACATTAACCTGAATTTATGGAGAATGAAAAACTATTATTAAATTGTACCCAAACGTGATCAAGGCTATTGAATTTCATTCCACATTTTAACTCTTCTGTGTTCTTCTCTAATTATTGCCTCTAAAGTAGAGTCTGCAAACCCAACCAAGGAAAATTACCTCAAGGCAAAACAATTCACAAGGAACTGGCCAGTTTAAGACAGCTTCCATCCCTATCTGCGAGAGATAACAAATACTGTAGTTCTCATTCATTGCTATAATCCAGGAAAGCGACACCTGCCTCACAGCCATCCTTCAAAACAATAATTCCCAATGGAAGAACTGCCTTGTTAAGAGGACAGGAAGAAGCCCTCTATTATCAGGAAGAGGTGGGCAAAGCTGTACAAGGTCCTTTGGCATTTATACAGGCTGACCTCAACTAAAAAACACAGAAAGCAACAAAAAATATTTCAGCTGATGTTCCCCCTAAAAGAGGCAGGGATGAGAAAGAGCAGGAGACAAAAGACCGTCCAAAACTGTAGAAAAAGCAGGATCCCAACCCTCTGGCTACACTAGCAGGATGTCTACCACAGAATGAAGATCTGCGAAACTCATTAAACCAAAGTGACTAGACAAATCAAATGCCCTGAGGACCATCTCCATCTATGCTTTTTCTTCAGCCATTTTGGTTTGACTATAAGAAATAGACTCCAAGAAACAGTCCTCACTGAAAACCATGGCTCAGAAGATGCAGTCTGTAACAGTGCACTTGGGTTTTCATTCTTATCGGATCCTTAAGGACCTCAGCAGATATCAGAGATACATTCAAGGGTAGTATTGTAACTAAAGAGTCAATATGGTGAAGTGGTTAAAGGCACTGTGCTAAAAACCAGAAGAATGGGAGTTCTAGTCCTACCTTAGACACAAAGCCAGCTGGTGGTGATGGGCCAGATAATTATTCTCAACACCAAGAAAGTAGCAAAGGGAAACCATTTTTTAAAATACCGCTGAGAAAACTGCAGAGACTTCTTTCATGTTGTTACCAGGAATGAAGACAATTCAAACGTGCATATACAGACAGACATATACACACAAAAGGAAGAAAAGTAGCTGTTTTAAGTGGTGTAAATAATATGCAAAGCACAGAACACCCTAATGCCAAAGTGTCCTACTGTGCAGTGATCTGTAAAAGTGGGACTTGGGGACTGTATGGGTGCACATGTAACATCTGTCAGTAGTATCTTAAAACAGATGTGACTTTTCCTGGGCTCGGGGCCAAAAAAGTGCCTGTGCGCACTAAGAATCACACAGGGCTCTTGAAATTTGGATATGTGCACAGCTCTGCCAAACAGGATGAATACCATAGAGAGGGCAATGAATTCATGCAAGTAAAAGCATATACAGAGCCAGGCAGAGAGAAGGAAAGGACCTGGAGAAAGCTAAGAGGCCAGTCACTACTGGTTCCTTTGGGACACTTTTGATCACTTTGCAAAGTGTTACACCCAAGCTATATTCCCACCTCATTTTTTCTTCCAGCCGTGCTCTGCAGTCTTCAGTTCAGGCAAGGTTCTGCAGGCCTGATGTAGAAAAAGCAGCTTAGCCCACCTCCTCAAAACCCCTTTTTTTCCCATTTTTCAAAGGACATTAGACCAAACGGGGAATTAATCTGCAGTTTCTTGAGAAGATATTATCCTCCTTCGTGTTTTCCTTATTGATACAGAGATTTTGTCACATGCTCCCTTAATAATAGTGACTTCATAAAATGAAGCATACAAAAGCTAGTGGCATTAAAATAAATTCTGGGACCTCACCTTGCAAGGGTGTAAGCCATTTGTATTGGTTTAGACTAAGTGCCCTGTCAACTTTTCAAAGTTGTGGCTGCAAACATGAACCACTCCTGAAATGTACGTTAACTTGGAAGGCAGCTACTTAAAACCTTATGGAGGGTGGTGAAGGAGAGGAGGATTTTCTTAAGCTGTTTACTTTAGGGCCTAGGTTCCAGGCAGGGCCTTGTAGCTCAAGAGAACCCAAGGGGCCTATTTCCTGATGCCAGGATGACTAAAGAGACAAGTGTGTTGCTCTCTGTCCTTTCTCCTGTACAAATTGCACCATACCTCCTTCCTGCCCCATTGAAAAAGTTTGGTTTTGCTTTTTGTTAGGCCTGAATTGCACGATCGCCATAGCAGCGGAATCCTCGACTCTTGCAAATGGAAACTCCATTTTGAAGGAAAGATTGAACTGGGCACCTTTTCAAACGAAGAGGAGGGTGGGAAGCAAACAAAGGTCACCTCTATCAATCTAGAATTCAATGCTTTAACATACATCTAAGCCAACTCAAATTTAGACTCATCTTATAAGGTCACTATTTACAGAATTACGGTAGCTTAAAAGACAAGACCCTCACAAATCCAGACCTGTTAATAAGTTTATTATACAGAACAAAAATTGGGTTTAACCAAGTTTTAATATAACTTGATAACTATGCCATATTGGTGAAGGTCACATTTAAAAAGAGAAACCGAGTTCAAACAAGCAACATTATGGCTTCATACAATACAACCAGTGTTTGCAAGCCAGTGAATCGAGCCAGGTCTCCCTTAAGTCAAATTTGATGTCCCTTGACTTCATAGACATAGCCATTTACTTTACTTTCTTGGTAACAATATGAAAATTGTTTTCTATTGTCTTATGACAGAATATTATTTTTGAATTCCCAATCTAGCCTACAGCGATGACATTTCTTGATGTTCTTTCATCCAAGTTTTAAGCAGGCCTGACTCCGCTCAATTTTTTCAAATCAGCTAAACTCAGCTAGATACCACCCACTGCTGTAAGTGTAAACAGCTTAGTGAGAAATAGAAAAACAATACTGTAAATAATTTCATTCTACAAACAAGCACTACATGCAAATCAGCATAGTTTGGATTAATTCAAGCTTATCACCCAAAATTATTTGGATGATAATTTCCCAGTGAAAAACTACTAGGTACAAGTATAATAAAATTCATTACTCTACATCCAAAGATGCCATGCATTTTATCTTTAGTTAATGGTCATATCCCATAATTTAATAATCTGAAGTGGGTCTTCCCAGCAATGCCATTTTTCTGAAGTTTAAGAGAAGAGGGAGAGGAGGACAAAGATCTGCGGTACAACATACAGTTTACAAGAATGATGCAGTTTAAACCTAAACACAAGTCCCAGGCTGATAAAATAGAAGATCACCACTCGTACTGAATCATTCAAGTTCCCTTGAATTCAGAAGAAAAGAAAAGCTGGGATCACATTAGCTACATTTCATTTTAGCTCCCCCCATCCCCGGCCCCGCTCCCACCCATCATGTACTGGAATAAAAAGATTGCTGCTCACTTCTGCCATGAGCTTCTTTAAATAAATCAAGTAACATCTTCATTGAGTACTGCAACAAAAAACCTATTTGTCATTTTTTTTGGGGGGGGGGGTCAGGAGGTGTTCAAGGTGCTCAAGATGTTCAAGGACACTTGGAGCAGAGGAAAAGATGAGAACCAGAACTGAATTCTGTTCCTGGGTCAAAGGTCACACATCATAGGAAAGGTCACTACTCTTCCAATGACTAGTTCCCTCTCCTAGTTAGG
Organism: Boaedon fuliginosus; assembly: GCA_027560395.1. Taxonomy (NCBI): domain Eukaryota; kingdom Metazoa; phylum Chordata; class Lepidosauria; order Squamata; family Lamprophiidae; genus Boaedon; species Boaedon fuliginosus. The sequence goes on along the minus strand of JANHGC010004266.1, from coordinate 66,817 downwards.
CTATTTGCAGCATAATGCTACACCCAAATGCTACCGGGTCTGTGTTAATTATTTTGAAAAGGATTGCAGCTCGGAGATAAGGAGTAAAGTGGTTTTACCACGCTACTTTGATTCCTTTAAAGATGTAGCTACACACATTAATCAAAGTTCACAGTTTTCTGTTGGGAGGATAAAATACAGAGCTACAGTAATTCTGTAAAATGGTTAATGGTTTGGGGTTTGACTATCAGAACCAACATTTACACTATACCATCGCCAAATCAAAATTCCAAAATCAACATAGCAGCACCAAAAATGTATGCAATGAGAAGTCCGCCCACAATGATTAGAAGCCACAACTCCCAACACCCTGAAATAGACAATGCCAGATGCTGTGTTGAGCAGGGTACATTTTAAATAAAACTTGTGACTTAATTACAATTGGCCAACTTAACCCAACATACTAAGCCTGAATCAAATAAAAACAAACATACATACATACATACATACATACATACATACATACATACATACATACATAACTATATGTCACATTTTTTCCCTCCAGGAAGTCAAAGCAACACACCCTCCTCCAATTTTCTTCCAGCACAACACCTCTTGACAAATACACTGAGCTGAAAGACATCTAGCCCAAAGGCAGCAAGTTGTTTTGATAGCTGGAGCCTAATTCTCTTTTCAGTGAAAACTGTAGACCCAGGATGTGGCCTGGCTTCAGTGGCTACTTTTAGCACAGCATGGATCTATCCAATATCTAGCAGGATATTTGCTGACAAATGGGGTATGGATGGGAAGAGCGCCACAACTTAGTGACCCAGCACATAACTTGCACACTTAAAAGTTCTAAATGCAGTCTTCATTTATTTATTCGTATCATGCCTTTATTTTTATTCAACATATCTCATATTCCTTCCTATTTTCCCCACAAGAACCAGATAGGTTAGACTGAGATGGGTTAGACAGAGAGAAAGTGACTAGTCAAAGTCACCCTGCTGGCCTTCATGGCTAAGGTGGGACTTGAACTCACAATCTCCAGCTTTCTATCTCAGGGCCTTAACCAGTAGACCAAATTGGCTCTCCATCAAAAAGTCTGGCATCTACACCAAAACATCAATATCATGTGATGACTCCAACTATTAGCCTGAAATCCTGGAGATGGCTAACAGTTTCTGAAGCTTTGAGTTTTGGGCAGCAAAACGAAGGCCATATTCTGAAAGGTAGGTACAAGTCCTTTTTACATTTTTTTCATATTGTTACTAACCAAATATTATTGCCAAGAAAATATACAATCCAGTCCATGATGTTACCAGGGCATCCAGTTCACCCCATGAGAAACAGACTCATAGCTCCCCCTACTAAAAAAATAAAACAAAACAACGCTTTCCTTTTAGAAGGGACAGGAACTTTTCACGCTTTCAGCAAATGTTCAGCAACATGCAGGCAGCATTTGGGAAAACAAAACATAAAAGAACTTTATATTGTGAGTTGAAACTGACAAGCAACCCAGAGGCTATCTGTGCTGGTTGCTCTCCTGTGCTCAATGGACAGTGTAGTGCAGGGGTGTCAAACTTGATCCCATTGCAAGCCATATCAGGATTTTGTCTGCCCTTGGGAGGCCAGGGTGGGCGTGGCCTCGTCGTTGTGGCCAACCGGGTGGGCATGGCTGGGAAGGGATCGGCCGGGGCAGCACAGGCCGGTCCCTTGCCGTCTCCGGGACAGCTCTGTGGGACAACTCTGGGACTATCACAGGGCAGATGCAGCTCGCGTGTTTGACATGTCTAGTGTGCAGCAATAGCTCCTCAAATTCTTCAGTTCACTGAACCCACCATGAAGTTTCAGATTGTTCACTGACCCCCTCTGTGGGATTCGTCCAATTCAAAATCTTAGCAGGCTTGGTCTTGAAATCTAGGTTCAGGAATTCAATATAATTTTGTAAAATTTATTTATTAAATTTATATGACTCCCGTGTTATGGTTTGAGGCAACGTTAATATAATTACTTAATTGGTTTGTAATTATTAGCTATAACAAATTATATTATTATGGTTTTATTATGAGTTGTGTTGCTGCTGTCGGGTGCTTACCAGAATCCTGAGGATTGAAGCAGTATAAAAGAAAGAATAATAAATAAGTAACAAATTTCCCCATAACCAAGGACTCCATAGAGTTCAAAGGTATGTCTTAAGCTCACTCTGGTTCAAACTGAAGTCACACCATTGCAATCCCAATTTGGCTAGATAAAATGACGATAGATCTGAAAGGCACCACGGTAGGGAACACTGCTGTTTTTTTCCTTTGTTAAAATAAAGGCAGTGTCAGCACAAAGAATCAGGACCATACATTAAACAGCAGTTTAGAAAATTTGTTATAAACTCGCAAAATTCATTTTTCTCGCCATGTACCTGAATACATCCAAACTAAACTCTGTTGTTTCTCTGTGTCATATATGTGGATACATGCATAATATTTATTTATTTATTTATTTATTTATTTATTTATTTATTTATTTATTTATGTTTATGTAGTGTATATTGGAGGTGGTGACCCTTTGGGAGATGTATGCAATGAAATTTCATTTTAATGTATGCCGATTAGTGTACATTCAAAGTGACAATAAAGTTATTCTAAGTCTTATTGCTCAAACCTATACAAAAGAATCTAATCAACCAAAGTTCAATATTACATTGGTGCTAGATAAGAGTCAACACAATTCAAGAGGGATTGGACTTAAGACCGTTTGTGGGAACGTAACGATTCTAGGCTGATGACTTCTTTAACTCCGCTCCCTCAGCTATTCCTGCTCTTCTCCTATAGGCAGTAACTTGGCATTACAAGTATGGTAGTCCTTGACATTATCACTCAAAGCTACTCAGACTTCCCTGGAGGTACTTATGACCCAGATTCAAAGTTCCAATAACCATCAACCCTGCAGTCATGTGACCAAATATTGGTCAGTCATCAATCAGCCCACATTTACAGTCATTTGCAATGTCCCATAGTCAAATGACAGCATTTTATTGCCCACAACCAGCATTTACTTCGGTTTTCAGCAAAACGGCTTTGGTTAACAACCATGTTCGCTTAACAACTGCTGCAAAAACCAGGTAGGTCATGTGGGTGACCCGATTTACAACCAACACAACTTATGGCTTTGAATATTCTTGCTATTTTAAATTGGCTTCAAAATTTAACCACTGATATTCTTACAATATTATTTTGACCCATAGATTTTCTTTACACTTTCTACCACAGCCAGGTCACATAAATAAATCTTTGTTTTTCATCAAAAACAACAAATTTGCATTAAAATAAGTTTAAGAAAAACACCCATTATTTTTGATACATTTCACACAACTAAAGAGTCATTTCCCCTTATATGTGGGGAAAAAATAAAAGTATTTCCTTCTAACATGACTTCTGCTTTATGTTTATAGCAATCCTGCTAATAAAAATGACATTACCCCAAAATCTGGAAGCCATGACTCCCATGGAATTGAAATCTGACTACTGTTATAAAACACTTAACGTTATTAAAATTATTGTAAAACATGTTAGGTCAGATAGAAAGTTATAACACATTTCCTGTGGTCAACTCCTGATGTTTGTTTGTGTTATACAGCTCAACATGGGCTATTTTCAAGACCGATTCATCTTTGAATATCTCTCTGGATTTTTCAGAAATTTTCCAGTGAAGGCAGTACATTAGAAGCTCTGCCATGGCTGAAGGCATTGAGGAATCTGGTAAGGAAATATCTCTGAAGCATTGACCCGATGGGTCATGGAGTTTTTGTTGGAGAGACTGGCTGAGCCAGGGGAAAGAGTCAAATGCAAAATTAGTCTGGAATCCCTAGATGGGCAAAAAAGTCTGACACTCCCTTGAATGCTGTTGAACCTTATCTAGTCTTACCTAGGTGTAAATCGTCAGTCTGGGAAGACTACTGTGTATAACAGCTAATTGAACTCTTTATATGTAGATATGATTGTTCACACCTGACGTTTTTAACTAAAGCTTTTAAGTGAATTATTTGAACCAGGTAGTTGGCTAAACATTACAATTCACTAATAGCAAATGTGATTATTTTTCTACACTGATGCCTTCTTCTAACCAAAAAGTAACATTTTTTTCACTTCCATGAGTCTCAATTAATAAAAATAATTGGAGCTTTCTTTGTCACATTACAATTGCAAATCAAATCTATGAAAACAATTTCTGTGTCACAGAATTGTGATTATAGTAAATCATAATATTATCTATTTTAGATACTTAAAATAGCATTCATTATCAGACATTAGTTATGGGACTTTAGCAATGTATACTGTTCTTTAAAAAAACCCACATTATCTGAATTTTTGGATAGTTTTCCGTGAATGCTTTATATAAGTCTTATAGCGATACTATATAAAGGGCGCCTGAATGAACAAAAAATACCCAAGTCTGGAATTTATTTTGTAAACAAAGTCATCCAACATACAATCTGCCTGTGTGAAAAAGTAATTAGCCTACCTGTTAAATTCAGTGGCTGGCTCATTACTTTTAGCTGCAGTAATTGGTGACTAGCCTTTCACATCACTACATAGCCCATTTCCTCCAAGACAAAGAGCTTTAACTCACTAACATTTGAGAATTTTCTCACATGAACTACTGTAGTCATTTCAGATCCTGTTAGAATTTTTCTGTGGGGTTGACTCTGTCATTTACTGTCTACAAGAAGAGTTGTTTACATGCTTAGAATTGTCTTGCTCCATACCCCACTTATGCTACACTTTCCACTGATGGAAACGTAGAATGATATTCTGTGAAAATCTGCTTCCTTCAATGATGGCAAGTCATCCAGGAACTAAGGCAGCCAAGTCAAGCCATTTCCAAATGTCGTAAGTATGAGATTCTCGCTGTGGAATGCAGTGTTTAGTTTTTACCAGACATAGGAATATTCATATAGCCTCCCTAGATCAGTGGCCCCCAACCTTTTGGGCACCAGAGACCAGTTCTGTGAAGGTTTTTCTGCAGACCGGAGGGGGCATGGTTTTGCCTGCTTCCTACATTCCACAAAGGGAGCTTTTCTTGTTTGTGCAGCCCGGTTGCTGGCATGCCACAGACCAGGATGATCCACAGACCATGGTTTGGAGACCCCTGCCCTAGATCCCATTTTGAACATATCTATACATTTCTCCAGAAGAAAGGTTCATCTAGATGCTTTTTGACAACTTGAGACAAAAATTAATGTTTTTTCCCTGAGGAAGCAAGGAATCTACATTTTGCTATTCTATAACCCCATTTTTACCAAGTTCTTTTTTGCTGATGAAATCACAAAACCTTCACAAACCAGGTGAGAGGCCTGCAGTTCCCTGGATGTTGGTCTGCGGTTGTGATTTTCATGGTAATTCTATGCCATGCTCTTGAGTAATTTTGAGAGAATTGTCACTGTTGAGAAGATTTACTCCCCCCCCCCAATCTTTTCCATCCTAAATTTGCTTTTGACTGTGAATCAGTGGGGCTCCAGAGCATTAGAAATAAGTTTGTAGCTTTCTCGGGATTAATAGCCTTTAATGACTACTTTAAAGAGGCCTTCAAATATTTCTTGGCAGAGAGATATGATATGCCTGTAGAATCTTTGTGGTGAAAAGGTCCCTGAGGTGGGGAACTTCTGAGAGAGGTATTTATTTATTATTTTATTTATTAAATTTATACAGAAATGACTCTGGGCAGAGCATAATAGTCAAATAAAAACTACAATATAAAAGCAATTATTATAAACAATTTAAAAATTATTAAAAGGATCAAAAATATACAAATCACAAATGGAAAGAGAAATATAGCAATCACATGTCATCCACAGTACAGGAGCCACCTTAAAATGTCAAGTTTCCCCAAGCCTGGTGACATAAGCAGGTTTTGAGGGACCTCCTGAACATTCAGAGTGATACGGCTATCCTAACTTTGGGGGGGAGGGGAGAGAAGAGTTCCATAAAGTTGCCCCCAAGGCACAGAAGGCCCAAACTCCTGGGACCTATCAAATGTAGGTCTCTCACAGATGGAACCTCTAGCATGCTCTATGGTATGGCAAACTGAAAATGATTCTGCAAAAATAGAGCTGGCAACTGGTGAACAGACCAAGGAACCACTGAGTAGATAATTCTCTCTAACCTCTGTGGGTAAGAAGAAGACAAGAGATCGCCCATATGTGTTCATGATGGCTGCTTCTCGCAAGCAGACCACAGGATAATGGTCTCCTTCGGGTGAAGGGATTAGTTATCTTTTTTGCAACTGTGGCAGAGTCTTTTAAACAACACAAAGCTCATAAAGCTCAGTTTCTAATCACTTTTTGAAATTGCCTAAACTACTCTAAAGGTATTAAGGAACCTTCATAACTATAGGTTTGAAAAAAATCTTAATTAGACGAGTTCATCTTCAACTCTGAACGAAAATTAATTACAGTATAATCTTAAATCTTTGAAGAACTTGAAATAAACAGCAAAAAATTAAAGTTTTGATCCAAAAGTTATCAACAGATTAAAGGACCAGATAAATATTTGAATATTGATTTTGGAATTAATTATTTTAAAAAATGAACAACTTCTTGGAGGAAACAGACCTATTTTGGTTATCCTGGCAAGTGCAAGTCGTAATAAAAGATAAATGATAATTTTAGAAACTGGATATTAGAAGAGATCAAATAATTTAAGCTAAATAAATAACAAGCCTGATGTCAATTAATATACTGGGACTTGCAGAAAACAAAATATTATAACGTTTTAACATTAGAAATATTGAAGGAGATCTTTGAAGAATAGAGCCAGAAATTAATATCTAGAATATCAACACTACCTGTAATGAAGTCTGCTTCTATGAGTAAACTATGTCTAAAAGACGTTAATGAAGGAACGACAGGTGTGGAACAAATTTTACCTGGTAAGATAAAATACAAAATGTATAGCACTATAAATGACAGGCTGAGATAACAACTGGAAAAAAGATATTTTACAGAAAATCCTCAACTTATGATAATAATTGGAACTGGAATTTCCATCATTGAGCGATGTGGTCGTATAGTGTGGCAGCATCGCTTAGCAACGGCACTCCCCACAGTCCTGGTTGCCATTGTTAAGTGAATCCCACAGTTGTTAGGCGAGGCAACTTCCTGCCAGCTTCCCACAACCCAGATCAGTGGAGAAGCCACAAAAAACTTGTATCAGGCCAGCAGGCATGTAAGTGGTTGATTCTGGGTAGAGGAGAGAGCAAAGGTGTGCAAGAGGCACAACATTGGTGAGAGAAGGTGTCTGGGAGTGTGCAACAGGCATGGGGCAGGGCACAAGAGTGCAAGGGGATGCATGGGGATGTGAGAGAGACACAAAGTTTGGAGAGGGTGTACAATAGGTGTGTGAGAGACACAACGAGGATCAGGGAAGATGTGCAAAGATATGAGAGGGTACGCGAGAGGTATGACGCAGGTCAGGGAGGGTGGGCAGATGGAGAAGACTTACCCCAACTATTTGCAACCTTCCGTGCCAGCTGCCTCACTGACTTTCTGGGGAAGCTGGCAGGGAAAGTAGCAAATGGCAATCACATGACTGCAGGACACTGCAACCAGTCCTACGTGTGAACTGGTTGCCAAGCACCCAAATCACGACCACAGGACCACAGGTGCTGAGATGGACGGAACTCTAAGGAGTTCATAACCACCATTCATCCTGCCCTGTCATAATTTGAAATGGTCACTGGGCAAATGATAGAACAGAACAGAATAACAGAGTTAAAAGGGACCTTGGAGGTCTTGCAGTCCAACCCCTGCTCAAGCAGGAGACCTTATACCATTTCAGACAAATGGCTGTCCGGTCTCTTCTTAAAATCCTCTAGTGATGGAGCACCCATAACACCTGAAGGCAAGCCATTCTACTGATCATAGATCAGGGACTACCTGTGCTGGATATGCAATAGAAACTGGCTGAAGTTTTAATAATTTAAAGAGAAATGCAAATAGTAAACCAAGAGAATGATTTTTTTCTTGCTGGATCTAAATCTGCAGATGAAGAATTGAAGAGAAATCAACATCTACAATGATATTTGATTGAATTAAATTTTAAGAAGTAAAAGGAAGGAATATAAAATTGATTTATCTGATCAAGGTTAAAATAAGACATTTTTATCAATCACCTGGCAACCCTTTATGAACTTTTTTGCTGACCAGCAAAATTGAAAAGTTGATGTTTATGGATTTGCTTATAGTTAAGGAATGGGAAATGGGAGGAAGAGATAACTAATTAATCTTATACAGAGTGAAGAGTTATTAAGTACATTTAGACATTGTGATAAAGTTTGGAAGATATATATATTATATTTTTCTTTTTCTTTTTCCCTGCACTTTATTCTTTATTTCCATTCTTTTCTCTCACCTAGTTTTAGTTATTACTTTTGACTACTGCAATTAAAATCAATAAAAATTATATTAAAGAAACAATGTCACCGTGATGAAGAGAGCCATTTATGGGCCTTATATAGAGCAAGGTTTACCCAAATCAACCGACTGTTAAGCAATTGCACAACTGACCCTAGTTAACTCCTTTATTAAGTTAAATGAACTGAGGGGGAGGTAGTTATGTTTTCATGCTGGCACATTATATTTATTTATTTATTTATTTATTTATTTATTTATTTATACCCCGCCTCTCTTCCCCAGTCAAGGTGAACTCGAGGCGGCTGGATGAAGCACCAAGTGTTGTCCATTCACTCAAGCTCCCTTCAAATATAGTAGGATTCAAATGAAGCTCCATTGACACTCAATAGTAAAGTTAGGCAAAAATCAAGAAAATATGGAAGAATTAATAATTTTTTACAGAAATCTACAACCATACCACTGCATCTAATACCATCTGATCAATCATACCTGTTCTTAGAAGCTAAACAAGCCATCCTGTCAAAGTTAGTAATTGCTTTTCATCACCCTGCTCTTACACTTACATGAACACATTTTCTAGATTGCACACGACATTTTCAACAACAAAGATTACCCACTATAATCCAGTCATCCAGCACTTCCTAATCTTCATCTTCCAGAACCCATTGAAATAATATTCCCAGAATCTCCCTCACTTCTATATTCAAGAGGATTAAAGTTATACAGGTACTCCTCGACCTACAACTACAGTTGAGCCCAAAATTTCTGATGCTATGTGAGACATTTGTTAAGTGAGATTTGCCCCCATTTTATGACTCCTTTGCCACAACTGTTAAGTGAATCATTGCAGTTGTCAAAATAGGAACACAGTTGCTAAGTGAATCTGACTTACCCATTGACTTTTATTTTCAGAAGGTCGCAAAGGGTGATCACATGACCCCGGGAGACTGCAACCGTTATAAATATGAGCCAAGCAGCTGACTTTTGATCACATGACTAAGGGAATGCTGTATCAGTCGTAAGTGGGGAAAGCTGTCGTGTCACCTTTTTCAGTGCCATTATAACGACCACTATACAAACTGTTGTAAATTGAGAACTACCTGTACTCCAAACATTACATACCCAGAGACCCAACCATATGAAAAGTTGCTTTAAAGCACTAAAGATTTGAGACTTCTTTTTTATACACAGAAACTACCGTTTCCCTGAAAATACAACTTCCCCTGAAAGTAAGACCTAGCTTGATTTTTACATGTGCACCCAATATATGTGTGTCCCTAACTAATAGGTTAGTCAGTGTATGACATCCCCCGAAAAGTGTGCCTTTTTTTGTGGCGGAAAAAGTAAGACAGGGTCTTATTTTTGGGACAACATGGTATGTCACAAAATACTGAAGGCTCTCACCATAAAAATAAAATTCCTTGTTCTCTGAATACAGAAGGAGAAACATCAGTAATATGACTAGCTATAAAGCCATTTAGACATAATTTTAATTGCTATTATCCATTTATTGAAATCTTCCAGGCTGGATTGATGCAGTCACCTGCACATGAAGCTACCTTTGAAGACGATTCAAAGAATCGCTGGACAGGGCGATGAGTGGCATATAAATGTAATAAAATAAAATAAAATAAAATCGAGACAGGTCTAACACTTGCATTGAGAGCAGAGGAGCTGTCTTCTTTCCATACTGTAGAAACCTCTTCTCTCCCAGCCACTTGCATAAATTCCTTGCATTCTCCAGGATGCAATTCTATGGTTGCCAGGCTAAAAGTATAAATTTCAAGCTTCCTAGGAAATTTAAATAAAGTCTGCCATGCACGAACCTGCCGAAATCTACCATGGAAATACTCAGAACCCCCGTTTTACATGCCTCTCTACAAGAGATCATCCTTCTCTCTCCCAGAGCGATTTTACAACCATCTTGTAGTCTCTAACTTGATGTAGATATTCCTTCTTCAATATGTTATTTTAATATGAATTTGTAGTTTTTCTTAAAAGTTATTTTATTATTTTGAAATTTCAATGAACTGAGAGGTAGAATCTAAAATCGAAAGAAAAGTTAACAACCTATACAGCACATTACCACTTCACATTCAAGTAAGATCAATTTCACACTATCAATTTATAAATACAGTATAGACGACCTTTAACATTGCACTAGTTGCGCCCCTTCCAGGACCAGGAGGTTCTCCTTACAGTCACTCATGCCCTTGTCACCTCTTGGTTGGATTACTGTAATGCGCTCTACATGGGGCTGCCCTTGA
>JANHGC010004263.1:77783-88682 GCA_027560395.1 Boaedon fuliginosus | reverse complement strand
CATGGTCAGATCACTCCCTTATCCTATTGGATTTCCTGATGCCCATCCCATCCCATAGGGAGGCAGGACTGACTGGTGGTTCTGCCCCAGGCGACTAATGGACATGATTGGGTTTCAGAGGGAGCTTGGGGAGATTCCTGATTCCCTGACCCACAACTCGGCCAAGTCCCTGGTGGCGGCGTGGAATAATGTGGCCGCCGGGGCCCTGGATCAGGTTGTGCCTTTGCAACCTCTCACCGTGCGCAGACTCCGGAAGTCTCCTTGGTTTACTGAGGAGCTCCGGGGGATGAAGCATCGGAGGAAGAAGGGGAAATCTGAATCTGTCCGAACACTATTAGGAGCTCATATTGAGACCTACCTAGTGGCGATAAAAGTGGCAAAGCGCTCTTACTATGCCACTCTTATCGTGTCCACAGACTGTCACCCAGCCGCCCTGTTTAGGGTGACTCGTGCTCTTTGAGACCAGCGGAGGCCAAGGAACCCTTGCAGGTTAGAGCTGAAACCCATCCCGGGTTTTGGAGTAGATTTGAACTTAACTATCTTTATTCCTAGTCCAACATCTGGACCTACCACCCTGGTTCATGTTATAACTGAGTTCAGTTTCTTCAAACTGAAAAAACTCCTAACTTTGCTTTATTAGTGATTTGTGAATTTAAAGAAGCCAAATCTTAATTAGCACAAATGTGCATTTTTTTGTACCAAAATTGTATTATAGTTTGAGATCCCGCTTTAAGAATTCTTAATGAACTAATGTCAATCCTGTGTTTATTTTATGGAGTTCATCTGCAGAATTTATATTTAGTGCTAGAAATTGCATTTACAAGGTTAGAATAGACGTGTATTCAAATTGTTGAAGTATAACTTTTTTATTATTATTACATGCGGAATGATATATGTTTCCACAGGGAAACAGTCCATTAACTATAGATCCTCTTTGCAGTATCAATTTGTACCCTCCAGAAACACAGTTGTCATGGTATCTGCTATTATGGGCAGTAAGCCTAGCTGCTATATATGATGAGAAATTGGAAAGTTTTATCAATTTCAGGCTGTATGCCCTCACATTAAAAGTGTTAAAATTGAGTTAAGCAAGCTACAAAACCCTCAATCAATTCTTAAGATATGGTATGGTATTTCAGGAAATCAGAAAGTTGGTTGAGAATCCTATAGTTAAATACTGGATTGCGGTAAGGGCTATTATCCACTGGTTACTGTAATACCATAATGATGCTACAAAGGATCCTTAATCAAAGTAGCTCTACAAATACTAAATGCATTTTATTTATTTTTTTAATTTTTATTTGGCTTGTGGTCAGCAGATAAAGGATTGTGTGTTATGTGTACTTTAATATTGTTTCTTAATCTGCCATGGTAAACTCCCAAGTATTTCTTTATTTAATGGCTATACTTGTTAGTTTTTGAGCCTAATAAGACAAAGTCTATTACAAGTTTAACTTTGCCATTTGTTTGCATCGTTTGGGATTACCTTTTGGCATAATCATAGGTTTTTGTTAACATTGAGCAGCAAAGTTTTTGAATTCTCTTCTTTAACGTTTAGGAAGAGGTTCCTTCAGTCCTGTTCATTTTCAACCTTCAATATCATATCATCAGCATATCTGGGATTGTTAATGTTTTTCTCAGCAATTTTTTTTATTAGAAAAAGCTTTATTGTTAGATTTAAAAACAGAAAAGAAATAGGATTATAAAAATTTTACACAATATTTACAAAATGTTGCAATATTTACAATTATGTTATATGATAATGGTGTACAGATTCTCCAATAAATATCAATTTACCTTTCTTCCTATAGTATTTAACGCTTTTTTCCATTCTCTAGCTACTCTGTCTTTTATTCAACCGTATGTACCAAATTTTCCAGCAATTATTATATTCTTTTTCCCCTTTATTTTGTAGCATTTTCGTTAAATTATCTGATTCAGCACATTCTAGAATTTTATTTATTAATCCATCTTCTGTTGGAATCCTATCTTTTTTCCAGTCTTGAGCGAAAATCAATCTCGCTGCTGTTAGAATATGTAGTGTTAAGTATGTTTTTGCTTTCCGAATTTATCTGGTACAATTCCTAACAGAAAGAATTCTGGTGTCATTTCTATTTTCTTGCTGGTTATTTCTTGTATCCAGTTCTTAACTTTTGTCCAGTATCTCTCCGTCATTAGGCATTGCCACCACATACTGCATACTACCATTTACTGCATTTCATTTCCAACAATTGGAGGTCAAGGTCAGGAACATTTTAGCCAGTCTTGCAGGTGGAAGGTGCCACCTATAAACCATCTTGTATGTGTTTTCTTTGTAAGCGATGGCCATTGTCATTTTCAAATTCCTATCCCGAATAGTCTGCCATGTGTTTAATTCTATTGTATGGCCAACATTTCTTGCCCAGGCAATCATAGAGTCTTTTACTAGTTCTTCTTCCTTCTCCAAATTCAGTAGGAAGTTGTATAATTTTGTAACCAATTTGTCATCATTTTCTTGTAAAATTTTATCTGGTTCTTGCCAGTCTCTAGCTATACCTTCCTGTCCTCCATCTCTTTTATATTTCATTTGAATTTGAGCATATGACCACTGGACCCACATGGACCTAACATCCTGTCCTTCCCTCCCTCACCTACGATTGAGTGAGTGAGCGTGTTTTTTGATTTTATTGTATACGCTTTGATATTTTTATTGTATTGTTTGCCGCCTCGAGTTCCCCGAATGGGTGAAGAGAGCCGGGATATAAATTGAAATAATAAATAAATAAATAATAAATATGACCACCATTCCAGATTTAAGCCTTGTCCTCGTAGTTCCTCTATCAATTTCAGCCCCCCTTCTTTATTTAATAATTCTTTGTGTATCAGTGTTCTTCCAGGGCCTAGGATATTTGGGTATATAAGGGCTTTGACTGGTGAAATCCAGCAGGGCGCTTTTAAATAATATCGTCCCTTAACTCTATCCTAGACATCCAAAAGTGCCTTCCTCAACAAATGGTTCTGGAAATGTCCTTGTAGTGTCTGTTTTCCCCCCCATAGATAGGCATGCCATCCAGATTGTAAATCATGTCCTTCAAGTATTAATGTCCTCTTGTCTCTCAGCATTATTGACTCTTTTAGCCAGACCATTACTGTAGCTCGATAATAAAGTTCCTAATTAGGGGTTCCCAGGCCACCTCTTTCCTTTGCTTTTTGAAGCGTTTTGATCTTTATCCTGGCTTTCTTCCCTTGCCATATAAATTTTTGGGTGATTTTTTCCAATTCCTTAAAATATACTTTATTTAAATATATTGGGATCATCTGGTAAAGAAACAGTACTCTCGGTAGAATATTAGTTTTTATTACTGCAATTCTTCCCATCAAGGAGAGCTGTATATTACTCCATCTGTCTAGATCAAATTTAATTTGTGTCAATAATTTGTTATAATTATCTTCCTTAAGTGTACTGCATTTTGATGTTAGCCAGATTCCCAAGTATTTCGTCTTCTTTGCTATCCGAATCACCATTTTTTCAGTCAGTGTTGTGTTTTGTTTGGCAGTGGTATTTTTCATCAAAATCACTGTTTTTTCTTTATTCATTTTCAGTCCAGCCACCTTTCTGAATTCCTCTATTATCTGTAGTAATTTAGGATCTGTTTCTAATGTTTTTTTCATGATGAAGAGCATGTCGTCAGCAAACGCTTGGGTTTTGTATTCTTCCTTCTTTAGTTTTGGCTCCTTTATTTCCTCTTCTTGCCTCACCTTCCTCAACAATACTTCCAATGTTAGTATGTAGAGCAGAGGCGATAGAGGGCAACCTTGTCTCATGCCCTTCTCCATTTTAAAATATTCCGTAATTTCTCCTTTCACTATTATTTTAGCCATTTGTTCTGTGTAAATTGTTCTAATTGCCCCTATAATTTTTTTGCCAAATTTCATTTGTTCTAATTGTATAAAAATAAAATCCTAATTAACTTTATCGAATGCCTTCTGTGCATATAGAAACATTAATGCCAAGTGTTTATCTGGGTGTGCTTCATAGTGTTCTAATACATTCATTATGGTTCTTAAATTGTTTCTCAAATTCCTTTTTGGTAAGAAATCATTTTGGTCCTAGTGGATGAAGTCATTCAGATAAGTTTTCATTCTTTCTGCCAGGATGGATACAAAATTTTATAATCGACATTTAAAGGTGAAATGGATCTGTAATTCCGAATAAACTGTGTATCTGTATTTTCTTTGGAGATCAAGGTAATATGTGCCGCTGACCATGATTTTGGTATCTTTCTATTCTTAAGGGCAGCATTGAATAAGACTAAGAGATTTTTTCCCAACAGTTCTTGAGTGTTTTTATATAATTCAGCAGGTAGTCCATCTGTACCAGGTTTCTTGTTGTTTTTCTGTTTCTTGATTGCTAATTCTATTTCTCTTATTGTTATTTCTTCAGTCAATCTATCTCTTATAGCTTCTGGTACAGTTGGTAGTTCTGCCTTATCTAGGTACTCTTTAACTCTTGCTTCCTCTATGTTGTCGCGAGTGTATAGCAACTTGTAATATTGAAGTATTATCTTTTTCCTCTCTTTCGTCTGATGACATAATTTGCCATCATCTTTTAATTGTTCTATCCTTTTCTTATCTTTTTCTTTCCTCAATCTATACGATAGCCATCTTCCTGGTTTATGTTCAAAGAAATTCTGTTTTACTGACCTAATCTTCTCGGCCATCTCTTCTTGTTCTATCAAATTTATTTTATGCTTCAATGTTTCTTTTTCCTCTCTTAATTTTTTTATCTCCAGGGTCTTCCTGCAATTTTTCTTCCAATATTCTAATTTTATCCTGGAGGAGAACATCTTTTTGTGTCTTCTCTTTATATTTTCTTGCTGAATACTTGACGGACAAGCCCCTGATTAACACTTTTGCCTTATCCCAATTATTCTGAACAGAAGTGTCTTCACTTCTCTTCCCTTTGAAGAAGGTAGTCATGTCTTGGTTCAGAAGTTTTTGGAACAAGTCATCCTTCAATATGTCTCTATTCATTTGCCATCTAGATCTTTTATTGTCTCCCTTCCAACAGATCAAAATCGGGTTATGGTCTGCTCATATCTTTGTCTCAATGTCCACCTCCTGTATGTCCATTCCTAATTCGACAGTCATCCACGTCATGTCAATTCTTGACCAGGACTTGTATCGTGGAGAGTAGAATCTGTATTTTTTTGTGTGTTTTGGTTTCTCTCTCTCCAAATATCTTGCAGATCTAGTTCATGTGCTGATTTCCTAAATGTTTTTGGCAAGCTATTCCTAGATAATTTCCTTTTTTTCCTTGTCCTGTCCAAGTTTTGCAGTCAAGTTTGGGGTCTGAAATCGCATTAAAGTCTCCAATCAAGCACATATGCTCATTTCCCAATTCAACTAATATCTTGTAAATTTTCTTATAAAAGGTCCCTTGGCTGGCATTTGGTGCATAGATGACTACTAAGACATTCTTTGGACCTAAGGTTATTTCAACAATTAAAATTCTACCCTCTTTATCTGTATATTTCAGTTCCGGTCTTAAATAGTCTTTGATATGCAGCACAATCCCCCTTTTCTTTTCATTGGTCGAAGCTATAAATGCTGTCCCAAACTTTGGACATATCAATAGATGGTTAAATTGATATTTAATGTGGGATTCCTGGAGGCAAATTATATCTAGGTTAGCTTTTTGCAATTTTGAAAATGTTTGTTTTCTTTTCTTTTCTTTTGGTATGTTCAATCCATTAATATTTATTGAGAGTAGTTTAGCTTTCCTGTCCATAGTACCTACTTGTACTTCGGCTTCACGTTTCTTGTTTGTTTTGTATCTCTTGGTTCTTAGGTCTTACTCTTTCCACTTTTCTTTTTTTGTGTGTGCTTTTCTCCTCCTCCTCTAGGAGGAGATCCTCTCAGCTCTTACTATCTTCTCTACTCCTACTATTGGTTTCTTCTTCACTGTCCCTAATTTCCTTATCTTCCCCTATGAATTGGGCTTCAAAAAGCTCGTGAGCATTTCGCAGGTTGTCCAGTCTAATTCTTTTATCTTGCCAGGATATCATAAGGCCCTCCAGGATCAACCACTGATACATTATTTTATGCTTCATCAATTGAGTTGTTAAAAATTGATATCATCATCTCTGGTCCCTCACTCTTCTAGGGATTTGTTTTAAAACTATGATGTCTTTTCCTCCATGTGTTATCGTTTCTTCATGTGTCTTCCTATAAATCTCTTCCTGTAGGGATTTCTTGTTAAATCTTATGTGAATCTCCCTAGGGAGGTTGTGTCTCCTGGCATAATTGGTGTGGACCCTTTAAATCTCATCAAGGTCTTTCTGGATCTCTTGTTTCTCTTTTTGCAGTGAGTTTGCAATCAACTCTACCATCTTTTCTCCCAAATTTTCCTCATTCTCCTTGATCATATTTTGAAAGTGCAGGTAGAAGGAAGCCCTCTCCATCTCCAGGAGCACTATCTCATCTTCTAAACTTTTATTAATCTGGATTTGGCATTGTTCCCATTTCTCCATTTTTTCTTCAATTCTTTCTGAGTTCTCCTCTACCTGCTTAATTCTTTCTTCATTTTTTTGGATCGTTTCTTGTATATTCCCAATCATCTCTCCCATCCCCTTCATCTCTTCCTTTAAGTCCCCCATGTCACTCTTAAGGTCTTCATGATTTTTTGCCATTGCAGCTGACATGATTTCTTGACTTTTCTTCATGTTTTCTTGCATGCTTTGCAGCATCATTTGATACTTTGCATCGTGGCTTTATCTGACTGCGCCATGTTTCTGTACTTCAGGGATGTCAGTGTCAATGTTATGGCTGTTCATTTTCAACCTTCAATATCATATCGTCAGCATATCTGAGATTGTTAATGTTTTTCTCAGCAATTTTAATTCTCATTTCTATGTCTTCTAAACCAATATATCTCATAATGTAATTTGAATTTAATGTAAATAAATAAAGTGTTGCCCATTCAATGTCTTTGTATCCCCAGATCTGGGCAATTGGAAGTGCTGCAGCTGCCATCTTAGGTTGGCATGGTCACATGATATCATGCTTTACAACTATGTCACTTAGTGCAAGGGTCCCCAAATGAATCATTTAATACTTCCCCAATAGCTGAAAGCTGTTGGAGCCTAGATGGGGAAGAGTCTTGGTAAGTGAGTAATTGTGGATTCATTGATCATCTAGGACCAGGGATTCTTCACATTTAGTTCTAAATAGACGGTACTCCCTCAGATGGAATTTGTATGCAAATGTGAGATATTTCTGCATTCCTTTTAGGCTGTCAGTTTCTGCTCAAAGAGTAGACAGTACTATGGTCCAGAAACATTTCTAAATCTGGAAGCTCTTCTCAAAGTCACTCATGCCCTAGATAATTTCAGTGTGAATGACTGCTATGTGCTGTTCATGGCATGGTGCCCCATGCAGCGGTGGGATTCAGCCAGTTCGGACCGGTTCAGGCAAACCGGATGTTAATTTTACATCTAGCTTGCTGAAATGGTAGTTGCAACAACTGGCTGGCCCCATCCACCTCTCACTTCCCACGAGTCTCCACATGGCCCATTTTGGATGCTAGGTAAGTGTACGACCCATGCAGACACTGGGAGGGTGAAAAATGGGCATCCTGGAAGTCCAGAAATGAGCCTGAAATGAGCCTCCAGAGGGCCACCAGAACCAGGAGACAGCATTTTCAGCCTCCTGGAGGGTCAAGAAAAGCCTCCGGAGCTTGGGGAGGGCAAAAACAGGCCTCCCACATGTTCTGGAAGTCCAGAAATGGGCCAGTTTCCTGCCTCCGGAGGCTTCCAGAGCCCAGAGGAGGATGTTTTTGCCCTCCTGGAGACTCAAGGAAAGCCTCCAGAGCTGGGGAGGGTGAAAATGCCCCCCCCGCCATGGTGCAGGAAACTGACTAGGCCATGCCCACCATGGCCATGCTCACCCAGCAACCAGGGAGAGAACCGGTGGGACAACTTTGCTATGCAAACTGTGTAGTTACCAGTAGATTTCCTAGTAACATTTGAGATAGTAGGTTCCCTTACAGGACATATGGTCTTAGTTATTTGAGAAACAAAATGTTTTCCATTGTTTCCATGGACCCCCTATGATGAGACAGATGGCATGATCCCATCCCATTATTTGATAGGACCCAGAAACATGCCTCTCTGTTATAAGTGGCCCTCTTGAATAATTTCGTTCCAGAAAATTGAATGGCCCTGATTTTGCTTTCCTTTAAGTGTGTCTTGAAAACCAGGGTATTTCTTCAGACTATGAGACACTGAATGAGGTTTTTGTGGTTTTTAATGGTTGTCTTGTCTGTCAGGATGAACATACAGATAGCCCTCACTTAAAAAACCCCAATTGGACCTGGGATTTTGGTCATAAGTCATTGCAGTTGTTGAACAGATCACCATGTGACCTGACTTGATTTTACAAACATTTTTTATGATAATCATAAAGTGAGTAACTACAATCATTAAGGAAATCATGGTGATTAAGCAAATTCATTCTCCCTAATTGGCAGTTTTTGCCAGAAACCAGAAAAAAATACTGGAAATGGGCAGAAAAACAGCAAGTTGTAGTCCACTTTGGCCCACAGGAAGTTCGCCTCTTGCTCTGAACTCCATTAATCTCACATCCAGTTCAACAGCAGCCCTAAACCAATCTTGTAAACTGGGGTTTATGCCCCAATGTAAGCAAGCCTGGTGGATTTCCCCATCCAGTCTATTGCAAAATTGGTGGGTGAGGAGTCTTTCAGGCTAGCACCGTAGCCTCCCTGCTAGGCTTCAGAAGTCTTTGACACAATCTCTGGCTAGCCTTCCTTTTCCTTTTGAGTTGTAGGATATCCACCTCCGCCTGTTAGTCCCGAGATGAATCCTCAAAGTGGGTTCCCAATGCATTGAGGAACAAACCAATTGACTCCAGCTCTCTGGCGTGGTCATTATGCAACCCCGCTACCCAATCAGCCACCTCCCCCTCCAATATTGCCGTAACAGCTACTACCATAGATGATTGGGAGGGGTAGGTGTGAGCATAATAGTCCAGGTGGCTTAACACTTGGCTTAGGAATAATGTTCTGTGTATCACCCTAGTACAAATGGGGCCTCTGAAAGGATGAACACAAAGGTGGAATGGTACATTAGGAACTATGTCTTGTACCAACAGAACAATTGGGCATACCTGCTCCCCTTTGCGGTTGTCGCCTATAATAATTTAGTTCATGTTAGTACAGGGTTTACCTCCTTTAAAATAGTAAGTGGAATGGACTTCCTAGCAATTCCTGAGTTGACACCTGCAATGGGGCAGTAAATGCCGAAGGAGTGGGCTGACATGCTACCGAAAGTATGGAACAATGTGCACCAAGCTTTCAGACACACCCTGATAAAAAAGGGCCAAGCATAAACCACTTCATGTGAGAGAAGAAGTCTATTTTCAACTAAATATATTAGGTTGCGAATACCAAGTCAGAAGTTAGGTCCAAAATATATAGGCCCCTTCCCAATTACCCGCATTATCAATCCAGTGATGGTGGAATTAAAGCTGCTGTCTTTACTGGGGAGAATACATCCTGTTTTTCATGTAAGCCTGTTAAAGCCTGCCACGCCAGGATGCTGCAACTTTGCAGTTGTAAATGCAAGCCAGTTGCTGGGCAACCAAAAGGCAATCAAGTGATTGCAGGGGTGGGTGGGTGTGGCAGTCATCACTCTTAAGGACAGGTTGTAAATAGCTTTTTTTAGTCAACATAACTTAGAACATTAAACAAGGACTATTTGTATTCTTTTTCTGTTTATGCGGATTATTTTATACATTTGTTTTTAATTTTGTATTCAGCTTAGATTCAGTGATGAGTTGATGGCCTTAAAAATGTGAATTATAACTAATGCCTGTATAAGGCCAAGAAACTCTTTTCAGTTCTGTTAGAAAGATAAATTAGACAAAATATCAACTACAAGATATATGGGAGACGAGAGACTCAGCAGTATTTATTATTGTCACTGGATCACAAACTCAGTAAGACATCTAAAAAATGAATAGCCTTCTGAAGGTATATTTTGTAAGCATACTTCATTTAGCAAGAGGGATATCCCCAAAAAGCAATGATACTCTTTCTAAATAACTGGAGAAGAATCATATGTATTCCTGTGCTGTTATTCATCATTACACTAAAAAAAAAATTGATAGCTTAAATTGATTTTTTTTTACCCATTTATGGTTCAAAAGTATGGTCCCTGGGAAAAGATCTCATAGATCTTAGGATTCTGCAAATTTCCTCTTCTACAAACTGAGAAGAAAGCCCATTACTGAGGAAGACAAATATCTTCTTGTTTAAGCAGCATATTTTTAACACATTTTGCTTGGAAGTAAAACAAACAAACATGTATACTAGGAGGGATGGATTTGGGTAAGCCTACAATCCACAAAATATGGAAATCATTTATTTCTCCATATGCCCTAAGGGGAAACTCACACAAGTGAGGGTCAAGCTATATACTTGGGAATAATAAGTGTACTAATGAGACCTGATCTCATGTCAAGAGATGACTTCACTGGACAGTTCCATATAAAAGGGGTGAAGGAGTTGAGTCATATAAAGCAGGGCTTCAAGCTCAACCTTGCCAGTATCAACACCAGCTGAAATCAGCCAAGGAGGAAAGGGTCAACACAACTTGAGCCCATGGACACTTCAGGGTTGGGAAGCCTCAGGACTTAACCAGTAGTGATATTCAGCCGGTCCGCACCGGTTCTAAGGAACTGGTAGCGATAATTTGGCGGGGTTCATGGAACTGGTAAATATCACTCCGGCTGGCCCCACCCACTTCCTCCCGTCTCGGCCCTTCTGCACTAAATTAATTGTTTTTAAGCTCAGCTGATGGCACTGCAGAGCTCTGCCGCACCTCAGCTGAGCTAAACAGT